>CP135584.1:4378809-4405355 GCA_032401905.1 Swietenia macrophylla | reverse complement strand
AGTCTATTTATTATATTTTAAAAATATAATAAATAGACTCGTGAGTTCGGATCTAACTTAATTTGAACTTACGAAGAAGTCTTTGTACTCTTGATCTAACCTCCAAATTAAATTTTATTATTAAATGATGAACTTGATTTAAATTAAATTTTTACGTTAAATAATCCAGCAGATCCAACGTTTTTGACACCACTATCATTTAATAGAGTGTAGACAAAAAAGGTCAACGAACCACAAGTATTCACCCACTTTCACCACCGAACTGAGATTTATATAACATTTCATCTCTGTCCCCGTTTTACCAAACCTTAAAATTGCAATAATCCAAACTCCCTCAGCTATGCCGTGTATTTTTTCCCGGTATTGCTCAAAGTATGCGCCAAACCATGCCCAGCCAAAATGGCAGGCCTTCACTACCAGAATTTGTGTACTGCAAAAATTTATTTCCTCCAGATAAAGACAATACACCTCCAATAACAACAACAACAACCAACTACACCCTATGATTTTATAGGAAAGAAATCATTAAATGCATGAATCAATCTTCAACTCTGAATTTGTATTCGAAAGCATTTCTGTCTCCATATTTCTATTCCTTCATCACTCATGAGACTTCTAGAGACATATGCGATTAGATAATACATTTAGAAAATTATACATTTAAATAAAAAAAGAATTTTGCACTTATAAAAATGAATAACAGATGGATCAGAAGGGCTAGACACCTGTACTAGTAAAAATTTTTGTCGGTTTTAATTTCGTGTATTTAATAATTTCTTTTTTTTAAATAATATCAAAAAATAATAGAGATAATTTTAACTTGACTTTTTAAAATTAAGAATGCATTCAATAGTATTTATTAAAAAATTTATTTTAAAGTAAAAGTGATATAATTTTTTTTTTATTACATGTCTAAGTTCAAGTAATATTTTAAGAAAACGGTGGAGTTTCGAAAAGATAAATATATCCATTAATGTATTTATTGGTAACATTAGTTTTGATTCTAGCAGCTATCATTGTCTTTACGCAGAGAGCAATGCTAACAATGATCATTGAAAAATTGAATAAAAAATGAATAAATAAATGATAATTATATTGTTGTATAAAATAAATAAATGTATTATGAAATAATTATATAACATCAAGAATAATTATCAAATATATTAATTAAAATCAAAACGGTAAGTGTACATAAAATTTTGTTTAATCATAATTAGTTATTTTTGACGGCTATATATCTAATAACTTAAATTTTAAAACAGCCTTTTTTATTTTCAAAATATGGACCGCGTGACATAGTTTTGTTGGAGTAAGCAATGTAATTATTTGGGTCAACTTTGAAAAGTCCATCGTGGTTTAGGTTAGTCATTAGCAACCAATTGGTTGATTCTAGGTATAATTTTCTACCAATACCACTAAATTATTGGCATTGAAATTGGATTAAGTCTCCGCATGTCAACCTATGTTTCAGCTATTTTTGAAATCTTTTCTTCGCTGATTACTAACAACGGAGATTATTATTATTATTATATTTATTTATTCATTTTTAAAGTCTAAATCTCTTCCCAACTCTGTGTGATCGGAGTTAGATTGTTGAATATAAACTTTAATGCCTTTTAGATTTAGTGCGAACGAAATTTAAACTTTAAAATTTCATATACCATCCAAGAAGTTTTACAATTAATTAACGTTCATAAATTATTATAATCATGTGGGTTTTATTTTTATTCTAGAAGAATAGTCGGTCTTGTCTAGTGTATTTACATGAGCGAACAAAAATTGGATACTTTGAAAAAGGATCCAAAAGCAATTGGTTTTTATTGAGGTGTGAACGCTGTGGTTCGGCTGAAAGAACTCTCTATTATGATGGTCAAGTTCATACTCTGAAGTTGATATTTATCCGTCGACAAAAATAATTATTTATTACTTGATTATTGTTTACTTAAGGCAAGAACATTGAAATAAAATAAAGAAAAAGAAAATTGCGTCCCGCTGTAAGAATGGCGGCCAGATTCTTCCTCAAACTTGTTATATCCGCACCACTTGGGTTTAATAAAGCAGTCTTAGTAATTTTCTATTAATTAAGCAATTAAGAAAGAGACATGAACTAACGTACAAAAACGGAGACATTCTAATGGATTTGTTTCCAAATGGAGACATTTCACCGAACCAACTTGGTTGAACCAGAAATGTTGACCCCAAACAAAGAACTTTGTTTGCTGTGATTCCCCTTTATAAATCCTAAAACCATTTTCATGTAGTACTCATCCCTAGTCTGCAATTCAATCTCTCTCGTGGACTTAATTTGGTACAGTTTCCAATTCAATATGAAGTTCAACAGAGATCCCAGTCCTGATCAGTATGAAGATGACGATGTCTTTTATGCAGAGCTTAGAAAGGAGATTCTGCTTTTGACTGCAGATGAAGATGAAGATTTTCTTGCAAGGAAACATTCAAACTCCAATATTCATGCTAGCAACCACAGTTTGCACGGTTTAACGAGTTTCTCTTCTGCATTGCAACCTGGAAGCTATTTCAATTGTTGGGAAAGTGAGAATAGTAATTCAGTACCAACTTGGCTTGCAAATTTGTGGAGAAATGGGAATGGAACTGGTGTTTTCATCCCCCATATTGTAAAATCCAGAAGATATAAGCCAGGTGAGTTCTTTCTTCTTTGGAGAATATGAGCATACTTAGGTAATTGATTTTCCAATGCCTAACTATCCTTTCACGTTCTTGCAGGGAAAACAAGAAATGAGAGAATGACAAAATTCAGGCGAGCGGCGAAACAGATATGAACGTGAACATCCACTGCCTTAATTTTGGTTAAAAGATAAATCTTATTTCCCGCCAATATGGGAGGATGGAATCCGCGCAGATATGTCAAATTTTCAATTGTAACTTGATTGTATATCGACGAAAATTGCATCTAATCAAGGACGTACTTTAGCAACCATTACTATACTAATTCGTATACGTAGATGATTCATTTCAGAAAACAGAATAAATAGAACAAAGCGCCAGTTAATAATGTCTAATTTTGATCAAACACTTTGTAGCTACCATCAGAACTATCTGATACGGTTGGTTAGCAGGGCATTATCGTAAGTTGACAACAAGGATAAGCTTGATTATGATTACATGAAGCAGAGACTACCCCATTATCCACTTTCACTACTTGGCATACAGGGTACTTCGGAAGACTAACATCCTGTATATCCTATAAATACTGAAGCAACGAATTTGAGGCTATCTATGAGCGACTAACATGACTCTTCACCATAATAGTCCCAGCACTTCCGATGTGTTCCAAATATAGGCAAAATAGCCACAAACTTTTGTTTTAAAAGCATTGACGAAATCCGCAGGGAAGTTTTCTGGAAGGAATGCCATCAGTCTCTAGGCCGAGCTAACCATAAAGAGCTAAGTGCCCGAAGGCGAGAAGTGTAATCATTTATAACTAGAAGGGCACGGGCAGCTTGACGAATGGTTAGAATTCGATGCATTTGTTGAAGAGTTTGTTGTCTCAGAAGGTCAGCCTGAAAGAGAAAAACTCTAGTCACTAATTAAAATAATGATGTTAATTATATCAGAAGTGAGTGGTTGAGTCTACCTGGTGGAGAAAATTCTCTAGCGTGGCAAGCTTGCCCATTGCAATTGCCATTTGGCCCATGTAGTCAGCAACATTCCCAGAACCGGCAGGGCCAAGAGAAGATGATGAAAGTGTGTCTACAAGAGATTGTTGCAAAGCCTCCATTCCTTGGGATAAAGCATCTTCAGCCTGTTGGGAGGACTGTTGTAGATTACAAATGCCCATCAACTGTTGATCTGTCAGGGGCTCAAGATGGTTCCCAATTATCTGAAATTCCGTATGTGAAAAAGATACGAGGTGAATCAACCTACATATATATATATATATAGATATATGTAGACAATGCTAAAAAGATAAATGTCAAACAATTAGTCACCTTGAGAAGTTCAGATGAACGAAACCCACCCAACCACATGAAACACCTTTCGGCAGGTGTTTTCCACATTCCAGACAGCATGTGAAATACATCAGCCTTTGTGCCAATGCTTTTCAGCTGGAACACTTCATCATAATGTCCCATCACACAGTCAACAAGATGGCACAATTCATTATCACCCATGTTAGAGTTTACAGCCGATCTTAGGTCATTGATCAACCTCTGATGTTCATCAAGCCAGTGCGCATAATCCATGTCAAATGCCAATGCCCCTGAAAGTAAGGACAATAACAATATAAGGACATTCTTTTTAGAGAGGAAATACTCTCTAAGTGTTTTTATACAATGATTTACATGTAATTATTTACACATAATGATTTACTAGTTATTGCAAGGTATCATTCTACAGACTCCCTAAAAAGCAAAAAACACCATGAAAAAGACATGAATAACAAAATCTTAATCCCTTTGGTACAGACAACTCAGTGAACAAAAAATTTTCCGATCACAGATCACAAGGGACACTGATATTCTGTAAAAATGCTGTCCGTAGGCTCACACCAAACAGGCAAGCCTTTCTACATTTCACAATGATAAAAGAGAAAACATACCTACCATTGAGAATGTTTTATTAGCCATTCTCTTCACTCACTGCCATATTACTCTCTCCCACCTTAAGCAGTGAATCTGAATAGCTGTATATTCCAAAATCAGACATTAACCCCATCCAATGGCACCAAATCCATTCATCTTGCTCTGCCAATCATTCTCAGTTTTTCTGCTTTTACAAAAAGTTTATCTATTTGAAAGAAGTTTCAGTTATCCAACATCAGTCGCTATCAAGAGTATCTAAAGCATTCCAGTGGTCTAGAGTCCTTGTTCATGTATCAGATTGTTTCCTTGTTCATACCACTTACCAGACACAATAAAATTTATACAGTTAATTTAATCCTCACCACCATGCTTGTTTAGTTCCAAAGTAGGGTCCTTTCATCCTTCAAGCAGCATGTGTACCGATCTAGATCACAAATCCTGCATTCAGTTCTTTGTTCTTTATCATTTAATAGTGTTTGCATAGTTTGTTCTGCCAGTTACTTTTGTCCGAGGAATTTGTATGAATGAATATCCTTTCAACAGTGTTATAAAGTTAAAAGTCCATTTACCATTTCCAGTCACTGAATGGCCATGATCCCCTGCAACTCCAGCAGCAATAAAAACACCCTGCATGCATCCAAGTATGAAACCGGAGATAATAAAGACCATCAGCCCAGAGAAAACTTCTCAACTACTTTTGAGTCCGAGAAGAAGGGGGAAAAGGAAAACTCAAAATCCCATTCTACAATTCATGGTCCCAAATTAGTAAGAATTTCTACACCTGCTGTCGTGCTCTTTGAAGCTCCTGCTCTAGTTGTGCAAGCCGGATGCGACTACTCTCAAGCTGCTGGACATATGCCTATCCAAAACCAAAACCAATAAATGATCCAAGTATGCTTCATTTATTAAATACAAATAATAATGCTAATTTAAATGCACACCATTTTACTAGCACCCTCAAAATAAACCGAAAGATAGGTGAAAAGGAAACCTAAAACTGATATAATAACATTAAATCAGAAAAGAACTTAGTAGAGTAGGAAAGTCTTTGAGCCATAATAAAGCAATTGGCAGCAACATTTTATTTTCCCTCTGCACTGGACTGCAAATTGACTTGGCCATATAAAACAACATAAGACATCACCTTACACATCTTAATAGACAAGTAATCAACCATTAAAGAACAGAGCATCTTAAATTGACTGTAGAAGAGGACCAACTAGCCTAAACTGATAGTAACTTAATGTAAGTAACACCAATCATCTATCAGCCAAATTCAGGCATAAAGGTTTGGTCAAGGCCGGCTTCACATACCAAAAAAAGGATCCCACTATAAAACTTAACGTAAAGAAGGGCATATTCAGAAAGAAGAGAATATTAGCATGATATGTGTGACAACCACTCTATAAGCTCAGAATAACAATTTCATCCGAAGCACGAAAATTGGAAGACTGATACAAGTGCATTTTTACAAGCTCAAGACAGTGACAACCCTGTTTTTAGCATTTTTACTCTCTTCTCAATTCTGTGGCTGGAATGCCAATAAAGACGGATACTGGGAAGGCATTAGAACACCAATACATGTAGCAGTTCATTCAATCTTGATCTTAGTTTTTCAATTTGCAAATCTATAAAGTTAGAAAATTACATTCACATTTGTCATATTACACATTGTCATATTACATAGTCCAAGATCGTTAAAAATTACAAACAAAAAGCAAAGAGAAAATCTAGTGAAGATTAAACCCATCTGATAAGCACAGACGCATATGTTTCACTGTTATCCATAGTAAAAGGAATCATCAACAGCCACAACAGCAAATGTTATTTAAACCTATTAAGATATGTATGATCGCACTGAGAATAGAACTTGCCAACTAAAGAAAAAGGCAAAAAATTACATAAGTTAGAAAATCATGAAAACAGAATAAAATAGTGTCATTATCCATGTGAGAAGAGATTATAACTAACAGAAACAACATTACTTTCTTCCTCAGTCGACTCTTTCTAGCAGCTTCTCGGTTCTGAGCCAGCCTACGAAGTGCCTGCAGAATAGCTCCACAAGACGTTAGAATTAGACTCTAATGGATAAACAGATTTTTTACCCACACCTACTAAGAAAGCATCATGTCAACAACCTTTTGGTCACCAGTTTTTGTCTTGGAGTGCTCCATGGAATCCAGGATTATAGGTGCTCCACCCTTAACTCCAAGAATCTAAGACACCATCAACAACAAATGTTAATCCGAATCCCAGGCAGACTACCTAATAAAAAAAAAGAGTTCATTAATAAGATTGCTCAGCCAAGGATAAATCAACTAGAATATATTCCTAGCCACACGTCATATGTTTAAAATAGCAACTAGCTGATTGAAGGAGATTAGTGATATAACAGCTCAGCTGCATTAATGAACAAGCATGCCTTGCACCATGTCATATCGTTTAAATGAGGTAGCACTATCAATTATCATCAGGACGTCAATTGAAGTTTTACGATCAAAACTTTAACAAACTAAATATGAGGGTATCGTATACTGCAAGTATTGATACCCCGAAACAGATATAAGCCCCATAATGATCGACTAACCAAAGTCACAACCATAATCATCCAACAAAAATCAGATTATTCTGCAGCATCTATAAAATGCTTAAAACAAAAGTATGACGTTACGGAAATGCATAACTCACAGTTGATTCTCAATTACCAAGATGACCCACCATTAACCCCGTGATTCCCATTCTACAGTTCGTACAGAGAGAAAAGAAAACAAAGAATTTATAGAAAATGAAACGTATACAGAGAATAAAATTAAGAAAGAGACGAGCCACCTGGTTTTTATCATCAGTGTCAACATCTGTCGAAGTGTCAGTCTGTTGGCTGTTATCAGCCATGCCTGACTCACCCCAGTTCTCAATATGCCCGTTTCCGAACGAGGAACCAATCGTTGCTCCCTTCTGGTAAATGAATTGCTCTGTATCCAAACACTCCCCAGGCCCTGTTGTAGCAACTATCTCCGCAGAACACCCAATGCTCTATGCAAAAACAACCACCATATACGAACTGCATCATTCAATCAACAAGAAATAGAACTCAAACATATATACATTAACACGTTGGCCGGTGGAGATATTTACCGTGCTTAAGGTATTGTATTGCAAGTTATTGGGAACAACAGTGATATTGTTGGATTTTAAACTGAACATGGAGCCTACTAGGAACACAGGCAAAAGATAAAATAAAAATAAAATAAGTAGTTAGACAAACTGAACATTATAGCAGAGATAAACACTATTTATTATATTATGTGATTACATAATATAAGTAAGAGAGAGAATACTTGGGCTTAAATCAACAGCATCGTTGTGAAAAGGTTGTTCAAGCTCTCCGAGATCCACAAAACGCGTCTGGTTACGGCTACTTTCATCTATTCCTCTGTTTTTTACTCAAACAAAAAGAAAGCAAATAATATCGAACCCAACGGAAAACTTTATACATATAAAACTCATTGCCACCTTATCTTCAAAGCCATGCACCTTCTCATCAACCATAGAAAATCTTCAACGGCAAAGCAAAACAATAGTAAAGAAGTAAACTGAAAGATAGAGAAGAAAGATACCGGAGAAAGAACGAAGAGTGGCAAAATATTTCTGGGTTGGTAGGAGCGGCCTTGAAGCTCTGCATAACTAAACGATTGTGCTTGCTTTTCAGTGTTTTATGTTTCTTCTCCAGGGCGTTTGCGGGTTGGCAGACAGCAAAGCAAAGTTCGATGAGAAAGGAATTATTATGTTATGTTGGAAGAAGAACGCAGGAAGGAAACGGACGGCAGTGGAGAAAATCTTGATGTATCTTTATTGAAGAAGACAGCGGATCAGTACGGCCGCTTTTGTTTATTTGATATAAAAACGATCAGGCTTTTTATTATTGCGTTCTGACTTGGGATTTTAGTTTCCCAACATCCTTTCCCTCCCACACAGTTCTATATTCTGCTCAATCTCCTTGTGTAGAGCGTTCATGTCACTCTCTTATCCATTAGCCAAACACAAATTGTTAATCCCGAGGGCTTTACTCATTTAAGTTGCGTTCGATTTTATTAAACATGTATTTCACATGTTTTATTTTAACAAACTTTAGTACATTTATATCACAATGTCACGTGATATTTAACTCTCAATGTTAACGTCCCATATCTCCAAACATGATAAATTTTGAAAAAAGAACAATTTTTTATTTCCCCTCAACATTCACATTTTTTTTGTATACTCTATATCAAATGATTAAATACTTGAATATATTTTAATTTTATTGTAATTTTGTTTTTAATTACCAAAATTATTATAATTTAAAAAATAAAATTATTAAAATATAATCATATACATCAAGGGCAATAATTATTTGAATGCTTTAGTATTGAAAAAATAAAAAAAATTTATTTTTTAATAATATTATTTTATACTTACGTATTCTTTATTAATATGTAAGAAAAAAAATTTTTAAATATAATAATTTTATTATATTAATATTATAATGTGATAAGATCGTTCAATTAATTATACGAAAAAAAATATATTTATTAATAATAAATAAAAAATTATATTATTTAATTAATATAATAAAAAATTTAAATTTTTTTATTAATTATTAATAAATATATTTTTTATTTTATTAATTAAATAATATTAATATAATAAAATTATTCTAGCTATGCCGTTGCTTTCTTTCAATTTTTATTTCTGTCACCGTAAGTTGATTCTCTTTGCAATGTGGCTCTTCCTTCGTTTTTCTTTCTTCTGTTTCTTGTATTTCTGCCAAGCGATCAGCTCATCTGTCTGAGAGACTGAGTTGATACTTTGTTTGTTTCTATGGAATCTCTACCTGGATTAACGACGAGCGCATTCAGGCTTCGATACTCTTTTTTTCTGTACACGTATGGGTAAAAGTGTCCGGTTGATGTGATCGTGATGCGATGTCGTTGAAAATAAAACGTAAAAAAAAAAAAAAGGGGTCTACAATCACACAACCCATTTTAAAAAAATATGTATATACTTGGTTAATTAATGAAGGAATTAAATAAGAGTTTGCTTGAAAGAAACCTCTTGTCCGTAAATGGAAGCCAAGGTAAAAGAAGGCACATAACCCACCGTAGTAGCAATAGCAGTCGCAGAGTCAGAGCAGTAGAAAGCAGAAACCGGAATCCAGAAACAGAAAGAGAAGAGAAGGGACTACTTTCATTTAATTTAATGATTTATTATGTACCGGCAAACCCAACAAACACAAATAAAATTTAAAAAAAAAATAACTAAAATATTATTTTATGACGCATCTTATACGGGCAATCGTACTACTGTTTCTGTGTTTCTGATGACGTGTCCGCTCTGGTGTTTATATAAGATTGGTATATTATTTCTGTCTTTTCTAAAACTGCGATGATGTCATTCCCATTTTATGAGACTTTTGAATGCCGTGCGCATTTAAGACCATTGCTTTTAACTCTTTCTTTCGCTCTTTCTTCTTTATTTCTTGGTTTGGTATGCTTTGCTGTTTGTACTCGGCGTATTGTGTATGTACCCCGCAATTTTGAAGTTGTACAATACTCGCCCATCTTTCTCTTTTCTCTTTAATGAAATAACCATCGGCGTCTTGTGGCATAATCCGAGTTATACAGGAAAAAAATATTTTTAAAATTTTAAAATATAAATTCTGTATATTTTAATAAATATATTTAAAAAATAAAAATTTAAATAATTTTTTTAATTTTAATATCTCTGTCAAACGTTCATATGTTAAAAATATATTTACGAAAAATTTTTAAATTTTAAAATAGAATAAATTAAGTATACAAAAAATTTTACTGTAATAAATATATTATAAAATTAGATAAAAAATATAACATCAAAAAATTTTACTGTAATAAATATATTATAAAATTAGATAAAAAAATATAACATAATCTTTCGTTAAAGTAAAAAAAAATATATTTTTAATATTATAAGAATAAATTCTACTACCTTAATAAAAATGTATTTTGAGAAGAAGGGAAACGGCCAGCTCTACTGGAAAGCAGAAATCGCAATGCGGTATCTGCAATTATATGCATACCTATCGTGTATGTATCATAAATTTCAGATTTCGTCTTAGAGCACAGGTGTATCCACATCATAAATATGTTGTTATACTCATCCACCATCATTATCATCATTATCCAGAAATTATTTTTAAAATCTTGGAGTTAATTTTTTCTTAATAACTTAAGACGTTCAAATTAACTGAAACAGATTTGCAGTGTGGTTAAGTGTCAGATTTTAAATGAAAAGCCAATAATTTGAATAATGTTATAAGTCTTAAATTATAATTAAAAATAGAAGTTAAATAGGGTTTTCAAAAAAAAAAAAAAGCAATAAAACATAAGAAACAAATACTACTTTCATGCCAAATAATTTTATTTTATGATAATTAATTAAAAAAATAACCCAGTTCCAAAGGAATCCCTATATTGTACAGGTGAGCCTACTTGCCGTATTACAGAAGCTTTAGAAACTAACTAGTTGCATGGAGAAATCTGCAGATCTCACCTGAATAAAACGATGGCTCTTTCTATGCGTTTCTCTAAGATTACAAAGACTTGTTGGTGACAGTAAAGAATCGCCAGTTGGCAGAAAAGCCTAAATTCCCTCCCCTTCACTAGTTTCAGAGATTGAATGACAAGATAAATTTACCGATAAAAATACGCAAGAATTTACATTGCTCAGTACAAAATAACATATTCTTTCACATTTGTTTTTCACCCAACGGGCAGAGGTTTTTCACCTCCAATTACTGCGGGACTGATTCTGTTGAGTCTAGAAATATTATTTGTTCATAGGTTTTTTCAACGTCCAATTTAGTGTTTGCATCAGTTATTAGGCAAGGCAGTTGAGTTTTTGAAAGTATTACGATGCCTTGTATCAGACATATATTCGGAGCTAGTACAAGGTATTACTGCTTTCAAATTCATCAACCGCATTTCTTTACAGGGATTGCCGGCAATTTAGTTTCAAATTCATAAACATTTATTTCCTACAACTCCAAGGTTACCAATTGAAGCGCTTTGTTATTTGATATTGAATTTAAATTCTTTGTAAAATTGAACTACTCTTAATATTCTATCTAATTTATAAATGCATTTATAACCCTGATTGGATTTGCTAGTATCTTTAATACATTTGGATGAAGGGTTTTAAAGCACAAGAAATTACATTCTGTAATTTGTAAACATTTGCAACGATTTAGACAGATAGCGCTTCTTGTATATGGGCATCAAGTCGATTGTGGGTCAATACTTCCCTGTCTCGGGCGCTTCTATGTTGAAGACGCTGGTGCAGTGTCTCAGACATCTGATTAAAGAATTCGGCATCCCACCTGTGAATCAACATAGGGTCTTCTGCGTAACAAATATATATGGAAGTAACAGCACTTTCCACCACAACCATCGCCAATCCCACCTGAACCGATTATATAAATGTATCAGACAGCTATTTGATCGCGACAAGTCTGTCATTATGTTATTGTGTCCATAAGAGCTCTTTAAAAATAAATAAATAAACGGATGAGTCTCAATAACTTATTTGAAGTTAAATTAAAATGCAAACAGACCATTCGTTTCAAAATTCATCGAAAAGATGAGGTCAGTGACGAAAATTAAACCAATAGTGTGCAACTGTGTTTTAGTCAAACCTCAAGAAAAAGTCAATAATAAGATGTAATTTGTTCAAGAACGATGAAGTAGAAAACTTACTAGGACCATTCCCATCAACATTGCAGTGGAGCCGACCATAAGCATTCTGTCTTCCCATTTAGTATATGTCCAAACCCCAGCGCAAGTTCCAGTGACAAGCCCACCCAAAACAGTGCCCATCAGTAGAACAGCACCTGAACAATCGTAGGCAACAAGTGCTTCAACCCCAGTTGACTGGAATAACTCCCAGGCATCCCTTGCTGACCGGTTAAAACCTTTGCCATAAACTGCTATCTGCAGGAACAAGAGGTTGCAAACCATGCTATGGTTCTAAAAAAATTTTATAATTGACAATAACTGTTGCTAAATGAACTACTTTGAACATAATAAACTTGAAGCTTAAAATCAACTATCATAAAACTTCTAAAGTTATCAAAATATAAATCATCCACCACCCTAGCAGAATAGGTGGAGAGTATCTCAGCATCATAACCCAGGGATATAAAGGATGAAGTACCCCTTGTAATACATAAATCATCATTACAGAAAAAAGAAAAACAGGAGAAATGACATGAATGACTGTCAGGACAAGAAACAGTAAAGAGAAATAAATGCTTTTACTGGGAAATTTGGGCAGCAGGAGGCAAGGAGATGCTGTTAAGAAATTAGAGAACCAGAAATGCATTATAAAATCCAAATAGTTTATCAAACACTTTTAAGAAATTAGCAATCCTGAAGTAAATAATAGAAAGAGACGGTAGCGTTTCAGAAAGAAAATTCAAGTGAAAGTTAAAAACTTAAGGTAAAGCTGCTCCAACAGGAAGCCACACATTTTAACTGTGTCATCATAGAACTACATGAAATCAACATATAGAATATGAAGCTTTTATTTAATTCTAAGCTGCAAATAATAATTTAAATTTCTGTGACAAAGATTAACCTAATCAACCCTACTGCAGCAGCCAAGAGATGAAAAGGCATATATATAACGAAGAAAAATCATCATATTCAGTAAGAAGAAAGAAACTGCATCTTTTCCCAATGCTGAGAAAGCAGATATAATCATGATTTTCACTCCCTTTTTTTTTTTTTTGTTAGCCTAGACAACAGAGTTCTATGACAGAAATTTGAAAACCAAAGAAATTTGGCATGAATCTATGTAACATAGAACGTTCAGGAACAAAATTATAAATTTCAATAACTTTATACATGGTTCAGTTTAGTCAAAGAACAGAGGGTTCTTATTCAGTATCATTTCTGTGTGTTAATTCAGTCAATTGGAGAGGGATATTAGCAATTCAAAAAAACAAAGAGGAAACAATGATGTAATATTGAAACACCAGAACACTTGTAAATGCAAAATGACTACTAATGACTACTATCAAGCATTTTGTTATTCCTATGATCAGGGAAGACAAAGTATATGGTTTAAAGTGACCAAAAATAAAGAAACCTAATATAAATCAAATAAAAAAACTAAGTTCAACTTTCAAACATGTGATATCCCTAAATCCCCAAAAGATAATTTCCAAAAATAAATAATAAGCCTCAGATTTCTTGTTCTGTATTATCACTAATAAAATTTTATAAAACTTGAATTTGTGGTTTTATTGTTTCAATTCTCCATATTTCCCTTAATTGGCTTATCAAATGATGCTCTATAAGCAAAAATTGTTTTAACCACTCACCTGCTGATTCCAATTAAGGTAACACACTTTAAAGAAAACAATTGAGCAGCAGCAATGATCTATAGAGTTTCATCCAGTTTCAAGCTTTGGTAACTTTGAGAAGGAAGACAATTCCAAAATGGGAAACCGGAATAAACATGATAAGAACAGAAATATTAAGTTCCTACATACTACCCAATAAATGAAAGCATAGATGATAGCACAAAACATATAAACTGAGGCAATAATTAAAAATAAGGGTTTTGGGTCCCTGATATCGTAAATTTTTTACCATTCCCAGAAATAGGAATTTAATAGACAAATTCCAATTAAAGCCTCAGAACAGTTCATAATTGAACAGTCATATACAAGAGAAAATACTCACATAATCTTAAAAAATAAAAAGTAAATAATACCTGGACGTACGCATACTTGTTAAAAAATCTAACAAGTGTCTCCACAAGATGGAACAGAAAATCAACGCAGCAAAGCAAACACTCGTTGTTGCCAATCTTTGACCGGATCCCCCTTATCTAAGATATATTTTTGAAAATTAAAGTTGAAAAAACGAAAAAGAAACATGCAATTATGAAAGTTAGACTGATTTACCAATCCACAAAAAGCCTTACCTCCCATCTCAAAGTCCGAATAGCAGCTGTGAAGAGTGATCCATAGCAAATGCTGCCCAAAGATGTTGTCACAGCATACCGCAGAGAATTCATCAATGGGTTCCGAGGCATTGATGTTGATCCACGACCATCATGAATAAGAACAAGAAACACCATCCCAGACACTATCACATGCAATGTGTTACAGAGAACGGCACCCGTCCAAAATAAGCTTACAGAGAGAACCTGCAATGTCAATGACAGCATAACAAAGCATGTCCAAACACTATTTTACTGCAATTCCATTGCAGTAACAAGAGATGGAATAAAGAAAAAAACTTGCCAGCTCACCACAAGAAGCCACCAGCGTCCACCGTCACCCATGCTTGACGCCACAACACCAGCGGCCCCAAAAGACCATATCGCCATCCATAAAAGCAGGACTAGCATGAATGCATATGTAACTCTCATAACTTCAGGAAGACTCCGCACCATCTTCACTGCTTTTTGCAGCACCAGCATGGTAAATGGAAGCCTACAGGAGAATAAGATGTAATCTGAGAAGACTTCATCAAAGGATACTGGTAATCCCAATCATGATATTCACTTCTAACTGTGTTATAAATATACATTAGACCACATGTATCATTTTATTCACTATGTGCACAAATAGATTTACCAGAATCAAGACTCTAGAATTGACCGACAATGTGTCTTTGTGACAACAACTGCTAATGATATTGCTATTGGTGAAAATCACAGCTAAATTAATAAGATAGAATGGAATCTCTATCTATTAATGTAAAGAAAAGAAGATATCATATTAAGCTGCACTTTATTAAACATGGAATTGCTAAAAGTCTCCAGTCATCTTCTCAATTTTTTAGTTACTTGTAATAATTCAAAGATCAGCATGTTAACCACAAATACACCATATTGTAAACTGTGAAAATTTTTGATGAACAAATATAGAACCCTAAACTGACCAAAAAAAAAAAACTTATGTAAATGCCTAAAATATATTCCACGGCAATACATTCCACATAATACCTTCCAGTTTTATAGAAAACCCAAGAATTTTTAGATAAATTTCAACTCAACAAATATAAAGATTTTTCCAGATCATACCTGTCTATAACTGATATAACATACAAGAACTGTAATGCAGCAGCAACAGCAAATGCAACACCCCAGAAGAACTGATCACACCAGAAACACAGAACACTGATCACAGCAAGATAAGTGGTCAAAATGTGCACCGAAACCTTCATCATTTGGTTAGCTTGAGAATCAAGTAGCAACAACCACATCCATCCAAGCAGAGTCCCAATCCCACCAGCAACAGCATACATTGGCCAGTAGTTCTCCGTCAATCCAGGCTTATTCTCCCATACTCCATCAGTGTATCTATCGATATTAAGCCTATCTGATTTCTTAAGCCTATTGAGCCCAAGAACAGCGAGTACAAATCCTAAACCAATCAAATGAATTACGAATATTCCTAACCAGAAAACATCTCGCCAATGACGTGACTCATGTAAAAGTGTTTGACTACCATCCACACTTCTTTGACCTCTCCCACCAGTCTGAAATTAAGAAATGGAAAAGCAAATAATCAAAATCAAATGCAGAAACTGGCATAACCATACTTCGGGTGGGTCTAGAAATTCTTTTAAGCACTTTTTCAGTAAAAGCACCTTTCCACAAAATCACTTGACAGCTCTTCTGAATAGAAACCTATCTAGTGCTTCACAAAAGAAAATATATGCTTTTGTTAATTTTAACCAAACACTACAAAATAAATACAAGTTTTGACTAATCGAAGGCCTGAAAAGCAGCCCCAAATGACCTATAAATACATTAATAACTGCATCAAAAGTATGAATTCACCCAAATAACCTTTAACCAATAAATTTAATTCATTACTAAAAACTAAAATCAAATATAAAGAAAAAAGAAAAAAAAAAAAAAAAGGATTTTGCGTTTCAATGAGGAATTGAACTGAAGTAATAGGTTGAGTCAATCACCATGATTAACTAAATTTGAAGATCGTAAGCAACAAGAAATTGCGTTAAATTAATTTTTTTAAGTGAACAAAAAAATTCAATGACTAGAATGTACTAAGATATTACCAAAAAAAAAATGCAAGTTATGCTTAAAAAAATGTAAGTCATTAGATGATAAAGAAAGTAGAGTGAACTGTGAATTGAGACTTACCATATCAACGGCGGTGACTGAAGCGGAATCGGGGGTGGAGGAGGGAGTAGGAGAGTCGCTCATTGTGAAGTTGAAATTGATCAAAGCATTGATAGGATTAAATCATCCAATCGGGAATTTCGTCAGTGGTAACCGGAGCGTGAAGGAAGAAATCACAAGACATAATACAAGTCACAAGAATTAAAAGTTAATTTGTGTTGTTCGATTTCATTAAATATAAAAGGGAATTGCAGGGGGAAGAAAAGAAACGAACAAACTGAAACTCAACGGCTAAAGAGAGAGGAATCATTTTGAACTTCCTCAATTGTCCAATGCCTTTTTAATTTTTGCAGAGTTGCGATTTTAAGGTAAAGTTTTAATGGTTTTTTTTTTTTAATGGCTCTGTTTTTAAATTTATTTATATTTGTAATTTAAATTTTAAATTTTTTTATTTAAAATCAAATGTTCATTTGAACAAAAATTTTCTTATTTTTAAACTTTTTTTTAAACTAAAACATCAAAAAAGTGATAAATTTTGACACAAAAAAGTTATTTTTTTGATAAAATTTATTAAAAAAGATAAATTTTATCTACAATTTTATTTTTATACTAATTTGTTTAACTAAATTCATCGAAATTCTTCGATATCGTCTGAACCACCTCTATTGTAAATTTTATCAGAAATTCATTAAATTACATTTAAAATAAATAAATTACGCATAAAAACTAAAAAAATTTAAATTAATAGAATAACAATAAAAAATAAGATTTATCATTCTTAAAAATAAAATAAAAAAAAAAAGTGAGGTGGGATTTTGTTCAAACGTTGAATTTTTTGAATCTCAAATACAAAGAATTTAAAATTCGGACCATAAATGAAAGCAGCCTAAAAATTGGGCTAGTTTGATCAAAAACCCTCTGTTTGATTCCTGCAGTGCTGCCGCCACCCACTTGCCCTTCACCAGGGCATCCACTGTGATTATTCAGGGCGTGAACCTTTTTCTTCATTTTTTTTTTTTGTCAAAAAGGTTTCCAAGTTGCTTTTGGGGTTAATAATCACCCTCTCTTTAAAATTTTAAATTTTCTTCAAATTCAATTATACCAACAAACAAATTGAATTTGAAATACATGTTTGGGAGGCAACAACTGGGCGAACCATAAAAATATATCAAGTATTTTAAATAAATTTATTTATTTATTATTCCTAATTATGTATTATTGCCGTTTTAGATGAAATTTTTCCCTTAAAAATTGAGATATGTTAAATCTTAGTTCATAAATAATATCACTATTAGTGATAAACATTAACATCTAAACAATAATCATTATTTATCAAATATTTTTTAATAGTTATAATTTTGAAAATAAATTGAGATACAGCATCTATTTTTATACCCTTAATCAAGCCACAATATATATATTATACAATGTATTCAATTATTACTATTTAATATATTAATTAATTTGGAGGTGACTTTCAGTCCCTCTTAATTGTATAACTAACCATTATTGTGCTAAAATTATTCGGAATCTAAGTGGGATATCCTCGCAAGATTTTTTTTTTTTTCCACGTTTTTTCACGAATTAAACAATTATTTTAGCCGTTGGCAGTTGGACTTGGAATGAATGATAATGAATAATATTTGAAAAATCTAAAATTGACATCCAGCGTGGAAGTCACGGCTCTTTAATCATAACCGTTCAAAGCAAAAGTTCAGATTAGCAACCGGGGAACCAAATCACACCACTCACCTCCATGATTATATGTTATGCAATGCCCAATAAAGTTCATGCCCACGCAGCAGTCTCATCGTCATGAGCTGCCGGGGCCTTTTTGTTGACGCGTGCATCATACGCGTTTCTTGCTTTGCTTGGATGATCAAAAAGATACGGCTGGATCTGATCCGAACTTATTGTTAGTATTATTATTATTATTTTTATTTTTTTTGTCTGACGGTGGCACACTCTGTCCATATCCTATTTCTTGTTCTCCTCGCATCACAGCTACGCTGTGAAGGGGACAACTTGAAGTAGGGTTCTTTCATATCTTCCTTTGTTCATGGACAGATGGCAAGAGCGTCAATAACAATGAATGATATAGGATAGCTGTCCAATTTACTGCTTGCCACGTTGCTTGCACTTGTCTCACTGGCTCTTACTGTATTCAAATAGATTCGTAGTTGCATTTTAAACAAAAAAAAAAAAAATGTAGTTTTCAAGATTATAGAGTTTGTTCTAATTGACGGACGGCTTCCACCACTTGTAATTGGTGGAAAAAGTTTCACAAATGAGTTGCTGTTAACAAATATCTTCGTGAGTGTCACAGTGTAAAATGGGCAACAAATGCATCATGTGCTTGATTGTTTACGTGAGTGACATAAATTAGTGCGTGTATAGGCCCCCCCACCTCCCCCACCCCACACACACCATCGTGTATAAATTAAAATCTATACCCGATTTTACTTAATGTTGTCTAAAATTCCTTATTACCTTCTATTCTATTATTTTATTTACTCATTAAGTTAATGGTAAAATATCATTTGTGTTTCTTTGTTATTACTTATCAGCACAATTTTTAGATATGCAGTATTTAATTTCTTTCCACTTCTAATTAAATACTTTCACGTTATATTGTTCTTATAATATTTTGTTGCTTTTATATAATTTTATTTTTATACAATTGTTCTCGTGAGTATACTCTATAGTTGCCATTAAATTAGATCTTTTATATCAAAAATTATAGATAGCATACTATATATACTTTTGTTATTATTTGTTGAATTTTAATTTTAGTAGTAATGTTGATATAATATTTTTTAATTAATTATTTAAGTTTTATTTTAAATATTTATTCTTTCAAGTTACATTATTTTCAATGTATAGATATTATTAAATATAATTATTGCAATCTAAAATTTGTAAAATAAAGAAATAATTAGAATCTAAAGTTGTAAAAGTCAATCTTATTAATTAGAACTTGAAGTTCTAAAATACGATTTCCAACCATAACTTAAAGTTCTAACATACAATTTTAAATCAGAACTTGAAGTTTTAATTTTAAAATTAGAATTTTAAAATTTGAAAACATTGTCAAAGTTAGAACAAAGTACTAATATGAATTTAAAAATTAGAACTTGAAATTCTAAATTTAAAGATTGTACATAATCTTGAAGTTTGAGTATTTTTATATATTTTAGAACTTGAAATTTAGTATATCAACTATTAGATTAGAACTTGAAGTTCTAAGTTTATAAAATATCATGAAAATGAAGTTACAAGTTTATGATACGTTCCTGCTTTCCTTTCGTGATCTTCATAAGCTAAAATGTATTATCAATATCACGGCCTTGGAAAACACCATTCAAAAAGGAAAAACAAATATTATTGGAGGATAAAATTGAAATTTATAACTTTTTTATTTTTGTGTTTATTTGACCTTGATTGTAATTGTTTAAGAAATTTATTCCCTTGGAACAAAGACATGAAATACTTTGCAAAATTATTGTTAAATATAACTAAGTCTAATTTATCAATAACTCACAGCTATAATTTTATGGTAAAAATGTTTTAGAAAGAAAATGTTAGATAATAAATTCTTTATTTTTATACTTCTAATGTGGTACTACCACAATGGTTTTGTGAATATAGATTTAAAATTGCTTGAAATTATTTTCATGTCTTCGCTATGATCATGTTCATTCATTTATTTAGCACTTCGAAAAGTAAATATAAATGAATTTATTCAAAATGGTAAAATAGGGATATTATTGTTCATGCAATGATCATAAGTATTTTTAATGACAAAACTCAAAAATATATAAAACTACCAAGAGTGAAATTCTAAAATATAACAATGTAATCATCATTGTGGTATGAAATAACTTTAATCATGTATTTGTTGTAAGTCAAAATATTTAATAAAGTTTTAACTGGCATTCACGAAAGTCAAAGAAAAAAAAATAGAGGCAAATTTTATTGAAAATGAAGATCTAATAAATCTTCCATTCTTTCTAATGAAAAAGAAGGTAGTTTATCGTAATTACAATTTAATTATTATTATTTTTATATTTATTATTCATCTTAACTTTTTTATCATCATGATAAATATATTTTATGTTTTATATTTTACTAATCACACAAGTTTTCCTTCAATCAAAGGATAAAGATAAAAATAAATTATTTCTCTTTGAAATGAAAGTTGAAAATATATGTTTAGTTGATAATGCAATAATGTATACCATTCTTTGAAATAAAAAATATTTATCGAAGCTTACAAAGGCTAAACTTAAGGTAAATATTGCATAAGATCTTGCAGACTTGATAAAAGGTTTCGAAAGAGTTATAATATTATTATCAATTGAAATTAAATTATACATTAATAATATCTTATATTTGATTAAATCCAAAAACAAAATGCTCAATTTTAATAATGTTTGTCAAAATTGATATTATATAAAAATTTTAAATGACAATAATGCAGAATGTAACACATGGCATTTATTAAATAAATCAAAAGGATGAAGCAAGTAGCTCATAACTGCTTACTTTTTAATTTATTCAATTGGGCAGTAAGCAGTGCATTATATATATATATATACACACACACACACATATATCAATACAATTTTTGTTCAATTGAATGAAAATTGAAAATGGAGACAAAATATAACAAGGAGAGCTGAGGAAAAAAAGAAGTAAAGAAAGAGAGAAAAAATAAAGAAAAAGAAAAATCGACAACAAATAAAAAGAATATTATTAAAAAATTAAAAAATACGTTTAAAAATTGAGTGAGTAATGTAATTATAAAATTAGAACATTCATATTTTATATTTATAATACTTACTAAATTTTAAATTAGTTTAAATAGTTAATTTTTTAATATTATGTTTTATTACAATAAAAAAATAATTAGACCACTTATTTTACATGTGGTTTATTATGCATTTAAAATTAAAATTCATAAATTATAATTTAATAAAATAATTTAAAGTTGAAGAACGAGGTCGAGGTTGTAGATATTTTGTCATCTTTGAACAATAATTTCAGAGAAACGGAAAAGTGAGAAAGGAAAAATGTTGACCACCTAACAAAGCAAAGAAAAGAAAGCCCCCGCCTTTGATTTCTCTAAAGGCTGGCATTCTTCATAAAGTTTCTGGGAGAGCCACCACTAAAGACATCTTTTCGGCAACCGACCTGAGATCACTTTAAACCCAGCTTTGTAGATGCCATACGCAGTCTCGGCTTCTTGGTTTCCGAAAATTATCATAATTTAGTACAGAGCGTCACCATTAAAACAGCATTTCTTATGGTCGAACAACCAAAAATTTAATTTATCTTTACAATCACCAAAAAATTAATATAATTTGTTCCAAATTTGATTATTGTTTAAATCAAATTCAATTTAAACGATTGTGAATTCTAAAATATCAAATTAAATTTACATCTATTTAAATATCAAATTCAATTTAATTTTTTATATATATTATATTAATTTTTTAATCCAGTGACTTATATATTTTAAATTTTTTTTTTTATGGATTTAAAGCTGTGCGCATCCGGAGGCATTTATTTAGCTAACACCATGAAAAGGTCAAAATATATGCCATCGAGGCACAAATTCCATCAAAAGTTGCCTGGGAACTGTTGTTATGTTCCTGGTTCCACCTACACAAATGCTGCCTCTTCCCATCTAAAAATTCATGGCAGAAACGTCTTCCCAGCCAATAAAGCAGTCAAGCACAAACTCATATTTTATCAAAAGCCGGTACGATATCATTGTTTCATGCACTCACCCAATAATTTTTATTTTTATTTTATTTTTGTTTTATTTTTAAGCAGAGCACTCACGCTATAGTTGACCATTCCAGTCATAATCCATTCCTCCTGCTGCCCTCAGTATCTTAAGTACTGTACTTAACATTTAAGACGGCAACGGTTACATTTCTTGTATTTTAGAGATGGGTCACAAATACCCCGCAACGGATTACGAATAATTTACTATACATGCCACTAAGTTGCAAATTATAACGTCAACTTTTGACTGGTCCCGCTCTCATGCTTTCCAACTCACACTTGTTAAAATGGGCCCCACTGTCATCCACTCACTCTAAAATGGTTAAAATCCCTCTTAAACCAAGGGTAAAACCATAACAAAATCTGGGCACCCTAAACCCAAAGTCATCGCATTAAACTTATTACAACAATTCTTTAACATTCATCGGGTGAGAACCCAATGAGAGAATTACCAAGATCGAAACTCACACGTGTCCCCTGCTGCTGCACGTTCCCAATGATGGACAACGACGAGGACGTTGGGGCAAACGCAAAACAAAACGTACCGTTTGAGTCAACCGGTATTAAATAATTTTTGGCCGGCAACGGTAAAGTCTTGCCGTCCCGAAAATGGAAAGATACTGTGGGTACCTCTACGCTACTCAGCGACGAGAAATCATAACAAGTGTCAAATAATGCCACGCCGTCAGTTGACGGCAGCTTCTGAGTTCCCTTAACAAACTCGTTCCGTAATGCTGTATACGTTTCCGTTTGCAGCCGTGTAATGGCCGTCCCAGAATCAACAATTATCCCTCCGTTGCCCGAATTGTCTATCTCAAATGCTGACTCGGGAATCGCGAGTAACTCACCGCCAACACTCAGTCCGGTTAAACCGAGATAATAAAAGGTGTCAAGTTGGTGGTTCCGGAGTAACGGGGCAGTAATAGCGTTAGGAGGTAACGGTGAGTCAAACTCAAGAGTCGAGGCTGAATCAGAGTCACGGTCCACTAGACAGTAAGAAAATGTGGTTGCATTAATCTGAGAAGGAAAAGAAAGCGAGCCGCCGCCGAGTCCAAGCAAGCCCGCAGCTCCAACGAACAGCCCCTCGTTGTTGTGGCCGCAGCCGATGGCAATGTTATCAACTGAGGCCGAGCCGAGCGTGATGCTCTCAGTAACTAAATCTCCCACAGTGTACGAGCCATCTCCGTAGGAGACCTCGTACAGACACGTGTCGTTGCGACATTCGGATACGTCGAGGGATTGACATTGACTGGTACCGCACGAAAGCGGCGAATACGTAGAGGACGAAGTTGGCTCGAAAATAGGGTCGGCTTGCTGATAACAGTCAGCGCAGGGTGCACATTGTAACCAATTGATGTCACTACCGGTGTCCAGCACCATATAAACCTGACTCGGCGGGTTACCGATTCCAAGCCGAGAGAAGTACTCGCCGCTTCCCTGACTGGTTCCGGAGACAACCGGGCTTTTAATCTCCTGGGCTTCGAATTCTGAGCCGGTCTGAAGTGGTTTAAGATCTGTGGTGGAAATGCCTCTAACGGCCAGATCTAAACGGGTGGAGAGAGATCTGACTCGGGCCGAGTCACGGTCGAGTCGAGCCAAAGTGAGTGACTTGTAGTCATTATGTGTTCTTCTGTGAAGAGAAGCTCTTGAATGCAGTAGCAGGGAAAGCGACGAAGAAGAAGAAGAAGAGACTAAACTCTGTTGGCCAAACAAATGAGATGTGGTTTTGGGTTGAAAGGAGAAATTATTGAGTGTGTTTTTGATGGAAGATGAGACATCAAGAATGGTGGTTGTAGCCGACTGTGGCGCGGTTCGAGAATCAACAACTAGGGGAGTGAAGAAAAGAGAGGCAGCGAAGAGAAGACGAAAGTGAAGCCACATCTTGAAGACTTGCAAGGTGAAGTGAGGATAGCGTTATGTTTGTGGTTTTTATAGAAGAAGAATGATGTAAATTAACCGCTACTGCGCTCACGCTTGGCTCGTCTAGAGAGAAGAAAATCAGTGGAACGGCAGAGACGCTTTGAATGAAGCTAGAAGTATAAACAACGCTGCCCTTCAAAAGATTGCCTGTGTTTTCTTGAAATTGCGTATCCATTATATGTTTTCAGCATTATCTTTTGAATGGTAGTTTCATACATCAATTTTTTTCTTCTCATTTCCCATCCTTTCAATTAGTTCTAATCAAAATATAATTTTCTTAAAAAGAAATTATAGAAGCAATTATACGTTTATTGGATAATAGACTTGTAATTAATTAATTAATTACTTTAGGCCCCAGTGTCTCTAAAAAGATACCATGATAATGTTGCCACGAGCTCATCTCATCTCGGTAATGTAACAAGATTAAATCCTTTAACATAGTTGTTAATTTTGGATTTCTCGTAAAATTATAGAACTAGCATGATTGTTGTCCCATAATTGCTTTTCCTTTACTCTTTCTTTTAACCATTTTGATTTATTTATTGGACCAGATTAGTCCATATGATTAAGTTAAACAGTTGCCCGAAACCAATGGCTAGGAGGGTTGGTCCAAGTACAAAAAGCTTTGAGGTCAAAATTCAAAAAGGTCAAGTTCAATTCCAATTAGTGTTTAGTAAGTCTGCTTAAAGATTTAATTTTTTCTTACTCCTCATTTATTGAAAATCGTTATTTATTATAGGTTGCACATAAAAATAAATATATTTAATTTTAAAAATTAAAAAATAATAATTTATTTTGTATATTTTAATACATTTTTATATTTTATACTATTTATTAAAGATAAAAATATAATTTTATTAGTCAACCTAGTTTATGGTTATATTTAATAGAGCAAAGTATTAAAGTGGAAGTTCATTAATGAGTTCCAATAATTTAGGTGCAAGAATTGTGGCGTACTTGCACATCATCAACATTGGTCATTTGAAGCATGTTAAAAATTTGATGATGTAGTCTTGGTTTTAAGCTTGCCATGCATTTTAACTTCGTAATTATTGAAGCAACTTGGATCATGTGGTCTCCGAAATTTACATCCAAATGACTGTCCAGTTCAGTATGGGATGGGGTTTCCCTACCACAAGGAATCACATAATGATCTTGGCTATGATTTTGGCGTGGCAAAGGCAAACACTGCCGAAATGATAGCCGAACTTGGCGCAACTTTGTCCACGCTTCGGTGAAGAACTATACTACAGTAATCGCTAGGGGATCAAGGTAAGTTCAATCCATTTGACATTGTTGTTTCTTTACATGTGTCTTAATCCTACCATTAAAATGTGTACAAATGTAACTTTTTGTTGAAAGTGAAATGTGACAACGATTAATGATTGTTATTATTTTTTATTTATTGCATAATATATATATATATATATATAATCGTCTAAATTTGTACGTTGGATTAAAAATAATTATGAGAAATCCACAATTATCTTCTTCCAACCAAACAAACTGGTGGAGTTTAGAAGAAGAAAGAGGACCGCAGGCCAAGGAAACTTCAAGGATTAATGGAAGAGTACTTGGATTATGAAAAATT
The DNA here is from genome assembly GCA_032401905.1 of Swietenia macrophylla. NCBI lineage: Eukaryota > Viridiplantae > Streptophyta > Magnoliopsida > Sapindales > Meliaceae > Swietenia > Swietenia macrophylla. The sequence goes on along the minus strand of CP135584.1, from coordinate 4,379,306 downwards.
TTGGACTACTATAAAATAAAAATAAAAGCGGGCTAGTTAGAGGTAACAAAAGGGTAAGACATGATCGGATCAGTCATTAAATACTAAAGCTCAATCCGATCTAAAAAAGCATAGGCCCTTTGTGGGCTTATTTATTATCTTTTAATATATATGTATAAATATTATAAATTTATATTTTACAAATAAATATTAAATAAGTTATATAAATATTTTGTCCATTTAACCTATTTATATATTAAATAATTTTAATTTTTTATTTTATATTAATTTAAATTTATAATATTAATTAAATATTTTTTTAAATTTTAAAAAAATTCATTTAAGCTCACAGCTGCTCAACACGTGGGCGTGGTTTTATGGGTTAGGCTAAGTCTTTTCTATTTTGCATGGCCCAATCCACTCTGACCCATTTGCCACCCTTAAAATGGGCTTGATTTTTGTTATTGTTTTAGTGTGTTTTGTGATTTTTTTTTTTAGATCATTACAATTAAATTGCT
>CP135584.1:4362601-4374119 GCA_032401905.1 Swietenia macrophylla | reverse complement strand
TTAGTTCTTATATTTAAATTTTTACAAAATTACCCTTATTTTTAATTAAAAGATAAATATGTGTCATGAACAAAATGGTAATTATTTAATCATTGTTATTTTATGCGTTTTAGTTATTATACTTAAATGTAATATATTCACTTAACTCTTAAATAAATATTTAATTAAGTATAACTTTAAAAATGTAAGTGTAATTATTTAATAATCACACATTTATATTTAGATCCTTTGATAATTTTTATTATCAGTTAGGCCGTGTAATTTATATTTAATTATATTATAATTTAAAATTAAGAAAATTCTTCATACACATTAAAAAATTTATAAATATATATAACACTTATATTTATTTATTTCGACTTATATATTATCTTAAATATATTAGCCTTGTTACTTAAGAATATTTTTTATATTCCAAATATATTTCACTGTTTTTAGTTATTGATATGATCATATAGATTTATTGTAAAATAGTCATGAACCTATTTTAAACTTTTCAAATTTTAAACTATTCAAAAATTTAACGATTATGGTTAACATCTAACACTATAACTCTTAAACTATAATAAAGTAGTATTTTATTGAATCTCATTTTAATTGTACATACTGTGTGGATAAAATTCTTCTATTGTCCAGTCTTAATTGAGTGAGCATCCATAGTATATTAAAATTTTATACCGATATTAATATGAACCATCGATCAACATGTGATAAACTTATCACCACAAAGTCTTTTATATGACATTTATTTACTTTAGTTAAAAATTTACTGTTATAGTCATTTATCAATGTTCGTTAAAGAACTCGAACTCAAATTGAGTTAGTAAAAACTCTGATGCTATATATATATATGTGTGTGTGTGTGTGTGTGTATGTATGTATGTATGTATATCTAGCAGATTCTATCTTGACCATCATTCATTTTCAAATGTAACAACATGTAACCAAATCAACTTTATCATAAAAAATATGATTAGTCTTTTACTTATACACTACATGAATTATGTGCATCTATACCAAATTTGATTATTATATTTCAAGTCACAATATAACATCGCACACTAGTACAATTGTATGATAAATAAATGATTATGTGTATTACTTTATAATTTATTATTGTATGGTTATATTCAAAAAAATAGTTTTTTGAATTATTTAATTCATACTAATGTTCTAATAACATAACTTTTATATTACTTGCACTAATATTATCTCATCATATTTATCGAAAATATTCAGTATGTCGACTACATAATATCATTGCCCATTCGATAATCACTTCTGAAGGAAATAACTTTAATAATCCTATTTAACTATTAAATAAAGTATTAGAATAATTTACAAATATACTTCATTTATATACATAGTTAAATAACAAAAATAGTTTACATTTATAAATAAAATTTTTTTTCATTCGTTAATGAATAAATATATATAAAAGACAAAATATCTTTAAAACTGACAATACAAATGACTTTTATGGCATATCCTAACAAAAAAACGAGAGGCTTCTAAAATTTACTTGCAGTCAAAGGAATGACTTAGAAAGCATTGTGAGAAGAGAATAAAGCATGGCATAAAAAGAATAGGCATAAGAAATTACTTGAAGAGTTGAAAAAATTGAAGAAAGAGGTTAAAGAACTAAAAAAACAATGAAAGAGAAAAGTAAAGAAGGAGTATAAGTTCAAGACAAAGTCATCATTAAGCCAAGAAATACTAAATTTGTGGCTTCCAAGGGGGTTTAAAATGTCACAAATTATGGTTTACACAAGTTAAACTAACCGTTGCATGTGGATCTGTACAAAGATATGATAAACATTCAGGGATTAATGGAGTTAGAAATGTGTTGTCCCTTTTTGTTAACATTAAAAGGGCACGCTTGACTTTGAAATAAAAGCCTTAGTATAAAGGTAGCATAAAATTCTTTAGTAGTTGTGCCATGAGTCTATAAAAGAGTTTAGAGCAGCTAGTGTGTAAATGAAAATTTTGAATAGTTTGAATTTGATGAAACAAGGGCTGAATGAGGGCATGAAAATCTTTATAAAAAGACACCATGCTAAGATATTAGAATTAAAGACATATAATCTTTCAATTGCATTAGAAAAAATAAAGGAAGGGGGCAAAGATGTGTACTTTATGGTATGATTTGCAAAAGAAGTATGTAACCTTATATGATATAACATATAAAAAAAAAAAAAAAGTAGTTACAATTGAGAAAGAGGCTATTAAAAAAAAGTAGTTACAACTGAGAAAGAAACTGCCCAAAAAAAAAAAGAAGGAAAATAAATAAGCAAATTTTTAAGATGACTCAAAATTTAAAGTAAAGGTAGGAAAATTTTGAGAAAAATGACCAAAATGAATACATAATGACAATATTCGTTGTTTCAATAATTCTATATTCAATAATTGATAGTATAAGGTACTGCAACAGAGGCAGAACAATTATTTACCTAAGAGGTTGCAGGATAGCGGCCACAAGATAGCTGGAAGGTTATCATTTTATCTTCTTGAAACTTAAATTCAAAGAGTGAAAAAATTGTACAGATACAATTCACTACATTGAATACTTCTTTAAATAGGATTTTTGAAGTCATAAAAAATATAAGAATATTAATGAAATCAACGTAAATTCACGCATCAAATATGATTAGGAATATGAGTAAATACTATGTTTTCCATCAAGTGCATAGGCATAACACTGAAGATTGTGTAGAATTAAAGAAACAAGTTCAAGTGTTCATGAAAACTAATTACCTTAGAGAGTATGTGGCGAGCAAAGAAGTGAAAATAAAGTAGAAGAGACTTTGAGAAGGCAGAGAATAAGTATTATAGTGGATGAGCCTACCCTAACAGAAGATTCAAATGGGCCCACAAGAATTACTCGCGCTACTTAATGTAATAAACCATGAAATATTAACCTTTACTATATAGGCAAGCAAAAAATTGAGATTAAGCAATGTTCCACTCATGTTCACAAAAGAGACTGTCACTGAACACCCTACTCTTGACACTCTTGAACTGAAGGTGTATTATAAGATAAACTGAGAAGGCAAATTACAAAAATCGAGAATTGAAGTATGAAGAATAAAAAATTTGTTGCTTACTAGCAAATGAAAATTCAACAACAATAATAAAAAAAAGCTCACATTTGTATTACTAACACCCAATTAAGTAATTGATTTATAAGGTTGAAAAGTCAAGAAAAACTTTTAATTTAATTTGTATTGGTTTGCATTTAATGCCTATCTAAAAATCCTTAAGCTTGGAGCTTTTACCATGTAGATGTAGATCAATGATTAGAGAATTACAAAAATTCTTGTGTTTGATTTTTATCATTTTTTTTATATTAATTTTATGTATCATCATAAATTGTCATTAATATTTTTAGTTAATCAATTTAACTCTCTCGAGTTGCATACATAAATTGTGTTAGATATTTTTAGTCAACCAATTAACCTTCTTCTGAGTTACATATACAATATTATGATACTTTTGAAAGCTATTTTTTCCTGCAAAACAAAAATGATAACTCATTAATTATTATTATTTTGTATAAAATATTCTATAGGCTTCTCTATTAAAACTGACATGTTTAGTTATCATCTTAGTAACTTCATATTTGGTTTACCCACCTAAGGTTGTTTGTTTTTCATCTAGCATTGTACAACATTTGTAGCTAAAACATTTTTTTTACTGTTAAAGACAACAACAATTTGACTATTGTGCAAAAGAAAGGTTTTGCTTTAAATTAATCCATTTTTTTTTGGGTTGTTGAGGAAGAAAACATAATATATATAAAAGGTTTTGCTTTAAATTAATCCATTTTTTTTGGGGTTGTTGAGAAAGAAAACATAATATATATATATATATATATATTGTATGAGATAGAGAATCTTATTATAGAATTTATAGTAACGACATATAATTTGAGTTGAGTTATAAAAGTTAAAAAAATTTATCATAAATTTAGGTAAAAAAAAAAAATCAATCTAACCCAATTTAAATAGTTCGATGTTGTTTGCATGTGATTTTTTTTTTTATCAACCCCCTAATTAAAATGTCTGTTAAAAACTGACTTTACTCTGTAAGATTAATGCAAAATTTTTAAACTAATAATGCCCGTATATTAAGGCAAAAATGTTAAACATAGCAAAGCACAACATCAAAGTATCTGTTAAAAACTGACTTTACTTTGTAAAATTAATCCAAAATTTTTAAACTAATAATGCCCGTAGATTAAGGCAAAAATGTTAAACAAAGCAAAGCACAAACATGACGAGGATGGTTAGGCAGAGCAGGTGGGTAAAATACTATTATACATTAAACCATTTTACAGATTTCATTAAATTATTCATAATTTACTTATGGCCCTGAATACCTTTCCTAACCTGTTGAGAGTGGGTGAAAACCCACCACCTGCCGGCCCAAAGCCACCAGGATACATAATATTATCATTTGCTCAAAATCATTATTGCAAAATCAAGCCTTAGGTTTCATTTGGTAAATATTTTACACAGAGTTTCTAGAATTAATTTTTTAAAAATAGAATTTTTAGCAACCAAAAAAAAAAATTGTAGATTCATTTAATTATCCCAAATATTTTTTGATAAAAATTCTACAAATATTGTCATAGAGAAGATTTTTAAAATTATGTTATAAGAGAAATAAAATAAAATATTTAAAATAAATAAAGATATTTAAATATTTTAATTTTATATAAAAATTTTACTTTCAAAATTTGAGCTTTTACTAATAGTGGTAAAAGAACATTTTTATTTATCAAAAATTCTTTTCAACAATAACCAAAGGACAAAAAAGAAATAATAATAATATTAAAAAAATTATTTTAATTAGTACAAAAGCAAGGCGGCACAAATACTTGGCTATTATACTTCTTCGCATCAAAGTTATCAAAAAAATGCTACTACTTGCAATTGCTAACAAATTTGACAGTATTATGTATAATGCACTGCAGAATTATACACATGATCCTGTTTATGGTGGAGTGCTCTCATAAGCTTACTTCATTCACTATGTTAAACATTGAAAAGTACGTGAGATTAGGAGATATTAATCATTGAGTTTATTTATTAAGAAACTTTGAAAAAGGGCTTTACTCAATCTTTCTATGTAGCAAAATGATATGACATTCTACCAACATGATGACATGTACCAACTGGAGTTTCGTAAACAGACAAGCAATGATGTAACTTCGTTCCATTACACTCATAAGAAACAAGATGACATACGGCTTTTTTTCTGCCTTAATAAATTCAAAAACTCTCGTGTATTAAGAAAATAGATGGTTACGAATTTGTTTAAAAGTTTCAATTTAAGTTTTTAAGTGACAACAAATTTCTCATCCTGTTAACTTTTTGGGGTAACAAAGATCCATGACATGGGAAATAAGGCCATCCCATTTCTGGAGGAACAAATCATTCGGCTCCCCAATCTTGTACGTTTGGACAAAGGAAGACATGATTAGCAAATATACTGTTAATTTCAACAAAAATGACTATAACTTTCTGTGTTAAAGTTCAATATTAAGAGATTAATTCGGTCATGTTAATAGAAATGAGGACCTACTTGATCATTAGATAAATTATATACTTATTTGTTAATAATTTAAGGGTAGGGACCCAATTATTATTACCCACATTTCTAAACGAGAGGTTCGCTAGCTCTAGCTTTAACAACCACAAAGCGCAACGTAGCTAAGAAAGTCAACGTAGGAAATAGCACTTTCTTGAGAGAAGCGTGCCGTACACGCTCTCGTCCTCCGCGTAACAATTCTCTTTATATTTTGCCTTAAAATGCATTTCTAATCGAATCAAAATCGTATCGGTCGTAAAGAATCTAGCCTTTGCTCCGATTCCGTATTCGCAGTAAATATACACGCTCCTCAAAACACAAACCTCATTTTTGTGCTCTTCGTCTTCTTTAATTAGCTCCATTCTTGAACCTCAACGAGTAAACCGGGTCGGAAACCCAGAACTCACAATCCGTTCGTTCGTTTATTAGAGTCAGAGATTCCATTCTCTGACATTAGCATACTTAATACTGACTCTATATTCTTTGAAGAAAATCGAAGATGAGTTCCGTTGCGCAGGTATTTCATTCATTTAATCTCTCATTGATACGTGGTTATTTGCTTCTTGTTTGAAACTCCTGTCTGTTGACGAAACGCAAAATTTAATAACTTTTTTCGTTGATTAAGGGTTTCACCAAGTCGCTTGCCATGACTGTGTTCTCTGAGATCGGCGACAAGACGTTTTTCGCCGCTGCGGTTGGTTGATGATTTATGTATAATTTTTTTAATTATGTTTTTGATTATTGGAAGTAATTTTGATTCGATGATGTAGTTGTTTCTCCATGTCTATTTGATAGCGTTTGGGACGTCATTTACGATGATATTGAATCAAACAGGAGTTTGGAAAACGATAGCGGAATTATAATCCTCTAGATTTGTTTGCTGATTTCATTTGTTTTGTTCTAAGCTTATATTTGCAAGGTAAATGTTATTGTTGAACTAAGTGAAGTAAAGAATGGAGACTATCGGGTGAAAGTAGAATTGATCGAAATCAAGCAAATATGATAGATAGGTTGTCTAAGTTGTAATTGGTCCAAGGTAAATTCTTGGGGATTAAATGAAATTTCATTGCTTTGTATTTGCAAAATGACTATTAGGTATCACTTCAATTTCAATTTATGTGTGGCAATTCACATATTACCAAAGTGGAAAGAACATTTGAACTGCTGAGTTTAGTTCTTCAGTTAATAGAAATTACATGGCAGAAAAGTTCTGTGGCCATGTTACAAGGTTTTTTTTTTTGCACTTAAGTCTTGTGATCCTAGCAACAACTTTCCATTTCATTTGCTTGCAATTATGTTATTTTAGCAGCTGCTCCTCATGAAGCCGGTTGCATATGTTTTAACAACGATCCTTCTTATGGGAAATGATTCTGTTGTTATCTAATATTATTGGATTAAGAACTGGACCTTGAGCCAGGTGTACTTTAGATTGTGGATAATTTTAGAGCACATTACATGGGTATGCTTTGCATGCCAAGAGTGTTAACTCAAACTCAATGGTTTTTCTTATGTGAGGCTTAATGTTAGTCTGTTTTACCATTAATTCATTATTCAATTTTAAACCAATGATGTTGTAAACAGTTAATGTAAGGAAAGCTAGTTTCTTTCTGGATCTTGGAGTCGGATGACTGCCTTCATTGTTAGTGACACACAGTACCCTCACAATATGTACAATGGAAAGAGTCTAGCTTTCCATTCTTGAGGCAGACAATGATGCTTCTCAAATTCTTCAAGGAGAAAAAGTTTCCTCCACGCAAAACTTTGCTTTTATTGTTATTCTGTATGCTTATTGTGATTAAATATTTTTTGCCCTAGTATGCTTATCCTTTATTTTATTGTTTGATTCCAGATCTTGGCAATGCGTCACCCAAGGAGACTTGTCTTATCAGGTTGCCTGGCAGCTCTTATTGTGAGTTTGCTTTTTTGATTCCTCATGATTTTAATTATTTGGTGGCAAATCTGACCTTTGATTTTCTTGCAAACCCTCACATTTTGAGATATTTCTGGTGCTCTTTAGGTGATGACTATTCTTTCTGCCAGTCTTGGCTGGGCTGCTCCAAATCTGGTAAGAAGCATGACTGCTCTTTGCAAAGCTCTCATGCTTGTGGCCTATTGCTTGTAATTGATTTCTGCTTGTTTATGGTTCTCATAAGCAGATTCATGATATAGCTGTAGTTTCTGTGTGCCTTTTTTTTATTTACTGTTACTGATATAGTTTTAAATTATAATTGGCTAGAAATGTTTTATTGACCGCCAGCTGACATTAGTTTCTTGGGTGGTGTAGACTTCAAGATGATAAATTAATTCACTTTGGCAATCATGATTGTGATGCTATACCAGAGAGGAATATAAAGAAGTGTGTTGTTCAGGGAAAGACTCCCTCCCTTGGAGCCAATAACTTGCCTTTCCCTTGACAAAACCGACAAATAAATAAAATATAATAATTGAAATAAAATATTTATTGGTTTTCTGAGAGAAAACGTTTTGTTGGAGGGTCTTCATGCGGAGGATTACATGCTTAATGAAAGGAAGACTTGAAATTAGAGCATTCTAACCATGTAATTGTTCAGCAGTAGGATGCTTGATGTTTGGATTTCCAAAAATTGGCTGAGACCTTATTTGATTTAGGGCCTCACCAAATTCAACCAAGTTTCATACCTGATTGGTAACTTGTTCAGTTCAAGTATGATTGCTGATTATCATTAATATCACATTAATTCTGGAGCATTGTTGGCAGATAGATTACCATATTTATTGGTACCTGATCAGTAACCTGTTTAGTTTCACTGTATCTTTTATCAGTAACGCTGATGCTATTAATTTTGTGTAAATGCAAGCATAAAGGTTTTGATCTATATTTCATCAGTTACTTGTCCATATGCATGTGTCTGTTAATACAGGTCCTCTGTTTCTTGTTTTACCTTTTTACTCTGATTCTTTAATTAGTTCCTTTTGATCTTTGACATTCAGATCTCTCGTAAATTGACTCATCATATAACAACATTGCTGTTCTTTGGATTTGGGCTCTGGTCCTTATGGGATGCCTTTACTGATGGAGGGTAATGGTTTGACTACCCATGTTTCCATTCCTTTGTACTCTTTTGCCTCAGCATGTTCTCAACTTCACCCTTCAATAAAATTAGTCTCCACTTGCATAATTGATTTCTCTTTTTCCTTCTGATAGGGAGGCTGAAGAATTGGCTGAAGTTGAAAAACAATTGGTGAGTTTTTGGCTTAATATGACTTGCCTCATACTTAGCCCAAATTCTTTATGTCTTGACTTTGGTCATGTAACAGGATGCTGACTGGAAAGGAAGAACCAAAGAAGGCACTAAGGTATGGCTATAAAATTACAATTCCACAAAACAATTTGCTTTATATACAAATTCTTTATGTTCTCTCATTGCCCATTTTCTCTAAAGTATATTCGATGTGTATTTAGCTGCAGCAACTTCACACACATTTTTCTGGAGTTGTGTAATTTCTTTGATTTCTCTGATAAATGTCACCCAGTCGGTTCTTTGCATGGCATATGTAAATACCATCGTAAGTTATTGTAGTGCTAGCACAATGATGATGCAATGTTATTGTATCCATTTTTTTTTCTTTTCTCCCTTTACTGTGGGGATATTGACATATTGTTTATCCCTTTCTGGATAGTTTTGTATAGGCTTGCATGCTTTCCAGGTTGTATTTTATAGTATGATAGCTTCTTTTTCAGTACACTGCATGGTATCGTTTTTCACTTAATTGGCATTTTGTGAAATATTTGATCTAATTGTTTTTCTCTGTTTCCATCTTCTTTCTTGTCCTTGAAAATACAAGCATATCTTCTATATAACAAGTCATATTTCTTATCTGGATAGAAATTTCTCGAGCAAATGTAAGGTTTATAAGCATTCATTTGGAATCTTTTCATTAAGCTGGGCTGTAATAGGAAAATATATTCCACGTGATGACTTGCTATTTGTTGAGCATCTTCTATTTGCATAACAAGTGTTCAATTTTGATGCTGGTTGTGGCAGTTATATTCGTGATGCAATTCAGCAACTACCCCCTCACTATTTTACTCTATTTCCACATCTTTGTTTCCCTGTCTTGAAAGTATTGTAATGTTTTCTCTCTCCCCAGGCTGATGATGAATTGAAAAAGCAGAGGCGGCCATTCCTATCTCAGTTCTTCTCTCCCATCTTGTTGAAGGTTATAATTTCTGTTAACTGTCGGATCCTAAACTTAGCAAAGCTAAATTTTATTTACCATTTTGACCTTGCCTATTCTGCAGGCATTTTCTATTACATTCTTTGGTGAATGGGGTGACAAGAGCCAGGTAAAGCTTGAACACACAGAGTTCATATATCTGTCAACTCTATGTTGCTCTAACATAGCTGCATTTTCAGCTAGCTACCATTGGTTTGGCTGCTGATGAAAACCCGTTCGGTGTTGTTCTTGGTGGAGTTGTGTATGTTGCTTCTGGAAATCTCTACATTCCATATGTTGGTGTATGGTGCTGATACAATTACACATTACATTTATTTTGTTCTGATTGTTTTTCCTTTCCTCAGAGGACAAGCATTGTGTACTATTGCTGCTGTTATTGGTGGAAAGAGCTTGGCATCCCAGATATCAGAGAAAATAGTAATCATGGACATTCGCATTTATTTTTTCTAATAGTACTATTATTGTGTAGCTAGTTTATATATTTCATTGAGCACTCATAAAGCTTGAATATTTTCATGCAGGTTGCACTCTCAGGTGGAGTTCTCTTCATTGTTTTTGGAATCCAATCCTTCCTTTCATCGGTTGAGTCATAATACCTGCAATATGGTTAATGGTTGGTATACAGTTTCAGTTTATCTAGCTCATCCTAGAACATATGCAAATTAGAGTGACTGGCTGGAGAAAAATGCATCTTTTGCTTTTGGCTTATAGGGGAAGCTAAGTGTACCAATTAATGGTTTAAGAACAAGACATTTCACCTTGAAGGTATAACAATTAGTTTCATACCAAATAATACTCCTAAATTACTGGTGGTGGCCAGTTTCCTTTTTGTTGAGTCACTCGTTGTGTGCATAAATGTACACTACACTTAGTCGCTTGTGCAAGTATGCACACGCACCTAATATGCAGTTTCAATACCTATTTGAAACTGTAAAAGTATCATGTGCTGTGCATTTGGCCTAGTAGTAATAGTACGTAGATTCAGGCATGAACAGACATGTATATGCAAGCTCGGGCACATTCTAATGCTCATCTTGATGGATGTTACCCAGCATCTACTGCATTGAAACTTCATGGTGACTTTGCTTTATGCTACTTTTCTGCAGGATTGAAAGCTGAGTCAGCGGATTAAAGAATATTTCTCATTGATACTTTTAGAGCAAACGCTGAACAACTTGCCATAGCTTATATTATATGGACAAAATCTTTCACATAGTTTAACTGTCTTCTTGTCCGCTGCATTTATTGTTGTACTCCACTAAAATAAAATGTTGTTTAATCCATCTCAAATAAGATATTTGAGGTAACCATACCATATGCTGGATTCATCTTTCTTCTTGGTTTGTTTTTCCTACCTTTATTGATGCATCTCACCCTCCCCCACCATAGCTTTGAGCTTTTTATCTCAATTCAAATCTTAAATGAAAGCAAAAGTTTACTTGTCTGGTTTATAGCCGGGTAACCCTAAAAAGTTGTCATACTTCACATGGTGAGTCCCGTGTTCAAGTTGTACCCTTGAGAGTGTCCCTTCATGTGTAAAGCATAGCTCTGACGATATTATTCCAGAGAGAGCGGCGCTCAGCTTGAGTTTTTTAAACTAGTATTGCAGTACGTACGTAGTGCAATGCAATGTAATTTGGGGTTGTAACCACTGCTGTGTTTGAGTGTTTATGACATCTAACTTCTGATTCTTTACCCAATTTCCCCG
>CP135584.1:4103055-4357702 GCA_032401905.1 Swietenia macrophylla | reverse complement strand
CTTGTAATCTGAATTTTGCCACCTCTATTCGGGAGTTTTCAGGAGAAAACGGCCTAAAGTGGTATCTGTCATCCGAGTAATTTGATTTTAAGATGGGAAAATATGAAGATCAAACAAATTACACCACACTAATTTATCAAGATTCCATGGGAATTATCAACCAGAAAAAAGAAAAAAATGGTAAGTATTGTAGCCACTATTGAGATTTGCTACGTGTCCTTCGCAATCTGTTCTGTCTTCAAGCTCGTTCTGCTCTTTTCAACAATTGTTTTTATTCATGATATTTTGATTCATGATGATTTTCAGATTTAAATAAAACAGAAATGTCAATTTCCGAGCAAATCAAATTAATAAAAGTTGGCGAGCAATCCATTGACAGACAGATTCATTCCTTCTCGGAGATATCTAACATTTACATCTTGCATTTTCACTTTATTGAAAGTTACTACCACCCTCGTCTTCAATTGACCATAGGATGATTCAAATGTTCATACAAATATGATCGCTACTTGCGTATATATACACCATTTAACTCTTTGAAAAGGGCATTTAAACAAGTAAAAAACCTAGTGGATTTTTCACACGGACCCATCTTCAGCAACCCCCATTGGCAGGTTCGATAGAACTGAGCAGCCCGTTGCCCCTCAATTGCATGCAGTGTTCCTCGGCATCAGCCTGAGAACAAATAATCACAACAGACAAGCCATTGTAGTGTGCTTCTTGCATGATGTTAACTGCATTATCAAGAGTCATCCCAGGTATAACCTTCATCAGTACTTGGACAACATATTCCCGCTTGTTATAGTTGTCATTATGCAGCATCACACGATAAGGGGGAGATGTTTTTCTTGATTTCCTGAACAAGTTAAACAATAAAATCATCAAAGCTACCTCGTGCCCTTTCAATAGTTGTGCAAATGAATTCAAGGAAAAAAAAATGCATATTAACTCTAGAAATCAACTGGCTAAAAATTGAAGGCATACAAAAGACTCCAAACTAATAAATTTAACTTACGGCAGCAAAATGCACACCATGGACATTGGAAATGAAAATGAATATTCCCTGACTCTTATCTTTTCAAGTACAGATATGTTCCTTGACTGTCCCAACTAAGGTAAATGTGTGATTCCAACTAAGGTAAATGTGTGATTACCCAATACTGGTCTCAACTGAGGGTCCCAGTACAAGTGCTTTGGTATATATTCCTAACCTTCAGCGTTTCTCATAAAGTGGTCCTTTTCATAACTTGAAACCAATAACATGCTCTTATCAGTCCAAGCTACAATTAACCAGACAATTGCCTTCCCTATTCCCAGCTAACATATTTATACATACTTAACCAATCTGATTTCCTACCTCTAATCACACGAGTGAAAAGGTATTTTTTAGTTAATAGTTGTACAAATGATATCAGGAACATAAACTCATTAGGATATTATATGATAACCAGTATATGATAAGTATGGACAAATTAATGCCTACCACTTCCATGGAACATATGAAAAGGAACACCACAAAATTGAAGGAATATACTACCTCAAATCAAATTCGGATTCACGAGCAGGCGTGGTTATAACAGGTCTCTCCAACACACCCCCACCTTTACCTGGTGCTGTTGCTGATACAGTCATAAGAATGCCTCGGTTGGTGCATGATCCTTGGTAAAGAGTGTATTTGTCCCCTGTCATAAACCATCATCATCATCATCGCTGATAACCACTCCACCATTAACAATATGTACAAAAATTAAATTAAAAGAGAACAGAAAAGAAAGTAACAGAAGAAAAAGGTGATCTAAAGTTAAGGCCAATTTATCATATCTGGTTATAGTATTGAGAAAAGTAAAGAGAAGTGACAATTTTTTCTCTTTCAATTTTACCTAACTGGACTTTTTCTCATTCCTGTTCATTCACCTGGAGGGGTAGTCTCGAAAAACCAAAAAAGAAAAAAAAAATCCATTTGGAAATTCTATTTCTTTTCCTAATCTCTCCACTTCTGAGGTGTGAGATTAAACAATGAACCCAAAGAGAAATTACTAAACAACAGAAATTCAAAACCTTCTCTTCTCTTTAATTCTCTTTTATCCATTCCTCTCATTCCAAAACACAGGCATGATATCAAAGCATCATTTATTAATTAAACGAAAACAAAATTCCCCATCTAATGCTCAACTGGTGAACAAGTACATTACCATGTTTAAGAACCCCCAAAAAAAGAGTCGCATCAAATCAAACAAGAATTACAGAGTCTTTATATAAATTCAGATTATAACTTGACTGTTAAAATAATTAAATCTAAGCTAATAAATTTCTCCGTAATTAAATACCTTTCGTTCCATAGGACTATCAACAGAGGGAATTATTCCCCAAAACTAGTCGAAAAAAGCTTGAGCTAGCTAGTTCTAGTCCTACTCCTAACATTACCGATAAATTTCAGACCGCCAAATGAATCAGATATCGGAAGAAGGAACCGAATTAGATATAGAAAATAAATTTAAAATAAAATGAAATAAAGAAGAAGAACCTGGTTTGGAATTGAAGACGGTGTGAGGTGACAGAGCTAGTCTCCCACAAATTGCAGTCTCCATTCTCTCTCTCTCTCTCTCTCACTCACTCTCCCCCTCCCTCGCTCCAAAAAGAAAAATAATGTTACAAACACATACTGGTGGTTGAGAGGAGGCATTGAAACGAAAAGACGTCGTTTTCGGGCCTCAGGTATTTCTGTACACGACGCATTTTGCTTCATAACCTCTCCTTTTTCGTTAATTTATTTTCACCTAGCAAAATATCTTTTTAGAAATTAATTTTTTTTTTTTATAATAGAAAGGTCGAATATATTATTTCTTCTTCTTTTTTTTTTTTTGGCTAAAAAAAGAAAGTAATTAGCTGTTTAGTATTATTTCAAAAATAATAATAATAATTACAAAAAATATTTTAAAAATACATTCGAAAAGAGATAAATATTTTAAAATGTGCTAAAAATAACATTTCAAAATTAAAAATCATAAGAACATATTTGGTATTATTTTTCTTAAAAAAATTGTAATTATTTTTGAAAACATGCTTATGAAAATGGCTAATTAAGTTAAAGTTTTAGAAGCATTTTTTTTTATTTTTTATAAATCAACCAAGCCCTCTCAGTAAATTTATTTTTTAATTTATTTTTCAATTGCATGTGCAAAGCTTGAGAAGACAATAGTTGTCATTTCCCTGTAAATCAATTACTCATCAAATTTTAAATCATTCCAACTAACATTCCTTCGTATTGGTTTTGACTCTCCTCTCTGTGAGTACAATGAGATGTAAGCTAATAAATTTATAAATGTAATAATGTAGTATAATACGTTTGAATATAAGTATAGATTTGGTCGTAAAATATTAGTGAAAATACTCTAATTTCTTAATGGGTTAATTTCAGGTCCTCTCCATCAATAAAATTTCTTTTTTTTTTTTCCTCTCTTCTCCATCAAAAATAGTAATAAACAATATTTCACGTAAATCTAATTTCGTAATGTCAAATCATTTACAATTTATGGAAATATAGTTGTCCTTTCATTTTTCCTACATTCAACTTGCACATTGATCATTTTTATTTAATTATAGTTTTAGCTTCGAATTTCAAGCTAATTCGGTAGCATATTGGAGCCATATGATTATGAATTTTGATAGATTTAATTATGTTAAATTTTACTAATTTTAATTAATTATCGGTACTTAATTAAATCAAGTGCAAAAAAAAAAAAAAAAAAAGATAATAAAATCTTAACGTGATTCAAATTTTCTAATCGTACGTTTATAGGAATACCATGTTTAGGAAAAAATAATACATTAAAAAAATAATGATTATAAATACTAATGAATTTAAGCAAAGTAAAAATTACATCTTTTATTTATTATCCTAGATTTGAATCTTCTTAAATAGTCTTGATCAACAAAATCCTTTCGCTTTAACACATTAAACTCCCTTTAACTCAATCTAGTAAGATTATGTAACTAGTCACTATTCAAATTCTTTCAACAGGTAAAGGTTTTTATCTTGACAATTCTTAAAAATACTCTTTCTAAGTTTATAAAATTAGATATTACAAATTTATAATATCCATTAAGTTATTTTTTCTTTTTAACTTACAAAAATAATAATAAATAACTTAAAAAAATATAAAAGAGAAAGAAACAAGAAATATGCAGCAACCCTTATTGCTCTTAACGTTCAATATTTTTTTTTAACTATTGCAAAAAATAAAATAAAATAACACACACATACACACATATATATAGTACAAAAATAACTTTAATTGTGCGTGAATTGTTTTTTAAATCAAATATAAATATATTTTTCTAAATAAGAAAAATTCTTTCCTAAATAGTATTCTAGTTAGTCAAATATCTTCTTTTTTTTTTTTTTTTTCCAAGATACATCTTAAAATAAATTTTCTAAATAATTATGAATAAACACGTTAGCTAGTAACACTATTTTTTAAAAGAATATCAATTATACTAACTAATACAAACCTTAACAAATTCAATATTGAATGATTTATAAGCCAACACCGTCTGCTTCCTTGTGACTTATAAGCGAAATCATTTTCGAACATATTTGATTTAGATGATTTCTTGCTGACAAGTACAAAGTCATTCCAAGATTATTACAAGGAAAATAAAGTCTTGTAACTCAGCTAATTGAATTGTGGATTACTGGATGACATTATTAATCTAAATTTACGTATAGAAACTATATGTAGAAGCATCGGTGACAATATTTCGAAACCCTCCGATTGTGGATGCCAACATGATGAACACTCCGACGAATATGCAAGCCTGAAATGAATAAACAAATTAATAATTCTCTTAACGTTATTTTTTGCTTTGAAGATATTTGTAGGACTTTGATCATTACCCAGTTGATGAGCCATTTGGGACTGAATCGTTTTGGTCTCTTGATTATCAACCACATAATACTGGGGAGCTGCAAAGAATTAATTTTCAGAATTATGCATTAACTACTTATTGCAGAAGTTTAAACAACCAGAAAATTAATTAACAGGTTAGAGACTTACAAAATATGAAGTGGGAGCAAAACCAAATCCCCCAAAAAAACCAAGAAGATCTCCAAAGAATGGGAAGGTTACTCCAACAAACAGTGTAAATGCTGCAAAAGTTCAGTTATATATTCAAAGAGTCATGAGATGGTCAATAGAAAAAGACAACTTCAATTACAGGAAACAGGATGATATACATAAATCATCATTGATTCTTCTTTATATATGCCTCCATTCATGCATCGTTTTCAAAATAAATAGAATATAGTAAAATCTACCCCGAAAAAGTAGCAATGAATTTCTCACCAACATAAGCAGATCGAGCAACTAGTCTGAGTGCAAGTCCGGATGGAAAGTTCATTCTCTTAACCATAATCCTCTCCAGCATGTCGAACACAGGCATTGCATAAACCTATAAGCAAAAAATACTCGGTTATTTTGTGCACATATGTATAAGCATATCGTATTAGGTGTCGAATGTTTATTACATAAATTCAAACCTGATAGCTGCCAATGACATGAACTACGACCATTAAGTTTGCAGCAGCGATGAGCCAGCCTGGTCTTTTGAGTGCCATAAGAACATTATCTTCCACATCTTGCCCAAATGCCCGGTATCCTAACATAGCCACCGGAAAATAGCAAATTGCATTGATAAAATAGGCGCCAACTACACCTTTCCACATGGGTATTTTTGAAGGCTTTTCCGGAGTTGAAGGGATTGTAGACTGAATTTCAAGGGCGACAGCATGTCCAGCAAATGCAAATGAAATTTGTCCGAGAGCATTGAAGACTCGGAACACGAAATCTGATCTGCTAGTGCTTTTGTATGCATAGCTCACGTTATCAATCCTACCATGACTCAAGCTACCCACCCAGGCAATAGTTGAATAACTGCACCACATCAGAAACCTTAATTCTTTAAGTGAAAAATAAGTCAATAAAAAAATTCCATTTTGTATATTTTACACGGCTGTGTTTGTGACTGAAATCGTTAATTTATATCACTAGAATAAGATTACAGAAGGAAAGCTTTTCTAGTAAGGTGAGGTTATGACTTTTAGACTAAAAATATTATATAACTTAAGGAGCTCATATATATTTTATATAATGTTTGTTTGATGTTGTGTCGGCTGCATGTTTTGCTTAAAGCTGCTTTATCTCATCTTCTTGAACATTCACCCCAAACTTATCCTGATGCCTCTTATTTTACAAAGACCACAAATAATTTTATCATTCGTATATCAACCAGCAGTAATCGACAGTTAAAGAGAGGAGGAAAAAAAAGAAGAGAAGGAAAGGTATCTTGTCAATAGAAGTAGTTCACGAGCAAATTAATAATGTATCCCTGCTTCCCTGCCTCGCCAAGCCTGGTGCACTGCAGGCTTATTGGCTGTTTTTGAAGGAAACATATCAGTTCTTAATTAATATATACACTATTTTCAACAATTAAACACAAAAAATTTAATCTGTAATTTGTTTCTTGACTCTTTTGAACTTCATGCAATTTAATCTTTTAACACACTTTAGCCTCCTAGTTTTCTTTTCTGATATAATTTAGGATTTCAGTCGTCGAGAATATTTATAATATTTCTTCTGTGACATACTAAGCATACAATAATCTAATAAAATTTATCATATATGCTTATTTAAAAATTGTCAATTATATCTATAGTTAGATTTAATTAATTAATCCATTCATAGTTGCATACATAATCTAATATCATTAAATGATTGTAGTATAATCGATATATATTATGAACTTTCTCTCGAGGCTAGGTCATTATGTATTGGTTGACGGTTAAGCCACTCGATTTGCTTAGAATTCTTTGAGCCTAATAGAAATTTAGGAGCTAGTTAGGAGGTCATGAACCATCCATAAACCATAAAATTCATGAAATATCCAAAATTAACTAAAGTCTACCAATGAGAGAGAAGAATAAGCAAAAGGGTTTGAAAAAGTTTAAGAATTAACCTCAGTGACATGACGGCTGCAGCCAAAGAAACGCCAGCAACAGAATTGAAATCGGGAAGCTGAGACAGAAAGAAATGGAGAGAACCAAATATTAGAATCCAATAAGACTGCCTGATTGGTGTGCAGTTTGTGCAGGCCATCTCCACGAATTTCTTCAGACACTTTCCTCCAGTGACCATGTACACAACATCACACCCAACCTGTACTATCAGCTGCTGAGGAAGCACTATCCATGCCCCGAGTTTCGGTCCAAAAGCATGTCTACCAAGGTCAATATATCGATCAAAACGAGTTCCAGGAACGCATTCATGCAGTTGTATCATTTGCCATAGTGTGTTCAAGGTCATGCACCAAGATATCAATAAGACCATTGTTCCTGGACCCCTGAGCCAAAACAGAGACAAATATTTATAAGTTCCATAGTGTATAATGTTAGCTAGTGAAGATTTAAGATTTTGCTGGATTGAGTTTCGTGCGCGCACACTTATATATATACATACCATCCTAAGTAAGCCATGGCATAGGGCAGGCTGAGAACGCCTGCGCCTATCATGGCTGTGACTGTGTGAAAAGTTGAGTACCACCATTTAGCTCGACGTGAGGAATCTTCTTGGCTCCATTTTTCGTTGGATTCAACTCCCTGTTAAAGGTTAGAACGATTAAGAACAAGAAATAGACAAGAAACTCAGACTGTCAAATAAAATTGATCAGGTGGGTAAGTAGCTTAAAATTGTGTCATGTGGATATTAGGGAAACAATCTCACCTTTGGAGAAGGAGAATCTGAAACCATTTTTGCAGTCAAGGACAGAAACCCCTTGAATGCGGTAGTTCAGGGATCATCATCAATGTATATGTAGTGGTTGATGACTCAAATGTTTGATGGAATAAAGGTGATCGGAAAATGATATTTACTTTAGTTTTAGCACTTAACTCATCAATCTTATTTGTTGCTTCCTTGAACGTTTTTATCTTTTTACACATTCGAAAGAGAAAGAAGTTGTAATTTCGGTAAAAATTTGAATGATAATAGCAGATCATCGCTCTTTACATATGGACTAGTCACGTTAGCCCACCACCCACATAGCAGTTAAAGAGGTAGGACATTCTTTCTTCTCTCTTTCTTTTCCCAAATAGAGATGCTTCAGCGAACCACGGGCTAGTCGGGCTAGTCAGATGATTTTAAGAGAGAGTCTTTTTTTTTCCCCTCAAAATTTCCCGTGTAACATACAATTTTTTCAATAAATTATTGGGTGTATATGTAGTAAAACAATCAATTATTATAAAATTAATGCGCATGCAACAAAAAATTATTAAAAAATGAATTGGGATGTGAGTACCCAACACTCTTTTAAGTTTATTGCGGAAGACACTGTACTTTATTGGTAATTTTCTCACTTGCATATAAGGACATTGGTGACATTAATTTAATTTGTGAAAATGGAGCCAATCATGTATGTTTTTTTAGTTGGCGATAAGGATCCGTTTAAATCATTGCATATCAACTAGTCTAGTAGCTTAGCTTTAAAAAAAGATTAGTTTTCGGGAATAATGATTAAAGTGAGGCTGCCGCTTGTGGTTGTGGGTGAGGGCCCTATCTCTTACTCTTTGAAGTGAGCCCCATTAGTTTAGCTTTGAGGCCGAAAGCTGGCCACAAGCCTAGGGCATATCACCTAAAAGTATTATATTGATTATCATTACCAGTTTGTGCAAATGTTATGTTAACATCATCGTCATACATACGTCACGGTGACCAGATCGTGCTAACACGACCACAATTACAATATAGTCCTACCTCTGTTTAAAGGGCTTTGCTGTCATTCAACCGTTGCACTTTGAACTTTTTCTGATTTTCTTGTTATATCAGAGGTTATGTTTTTCAGTCTAAATTTCAAAATTGTGTAGTAAAATTATGAAATTTCACCTTTATGATATAATATTATTACAACTTCCCACAGCAGACCAGACCCTCTCAAATCGAAGAAAAATATTTCATGATTCAAAGGCCATTAATATTTCCAGTCTCCTTCCTACCATTGAGAAGTTAGCCTAAAAAACACAGTCCTCTTTTCCTTCTGAGATAAACAATATAGACTGACGATAATATATCACTTGCGAAACGGATTACTTATAATTAATCATTGGCAATAAATATCAATTTCAAAGCAATTTATGTTTATATGTAAAGCTAGCATGCTTTTAACTACACTCCACAGAAAAATTATATATGCTAAGGTCATACCATAGTACATACACTGATGTTCACTTTAGGATAAGTCAAGTTGATAGACAAGCAGAATGTTAATCCCTAGAGGACCGATAACCAAGCTTATGTTGCTGCAGCTGTGGAAGTTACTGCTGTTGTTGAAGCTGTGACAACTGTTGATGTTGCTGCAGTGGAGGCTGTTAATGAATATATTCAGCACAGCAGCAGCATGAGTTCGAAATGCAGGAAGGTGCAGGATGAAAGTCAACCTGCCAACTCAACAGATTTAAACACTTGATTTGATGCAACTAGAGCTGAAGCATCTGTCTCATAGCTAATCATCTACTGAAGAATCGTGTAGAAGTTCTAGTTAGCTTAAGCTAAGCTGTGCCAACTATTTTTGTTAGTTAGTTAGTTGGATTAGTAACAAATTAATTGTAATTAGCTTTTGTAATTTTAGCAATTTATTAGAAGATATTTATAGATAGAACTTGTTTAGATTCTTAGTATAAATAGTGCATTGTATTTTCATTTGATAATAAGAAAAGAAATACAACTTTCTCTAAATTTTCTCAGTCTCCGCACACTCCGAAAATCGTCATTTGGTATTAGAGCACTTAGATTTAACTGATCTAATGGCCTTGAAGATTTGATCACAGGTATTGAAATCTTAGTTGCAAAGCTTTTGCTTTGGATTGCAAACCAAACTGCTTCTCTGGTGCAGTCCAAACATCAAGTGATGATTTGTAGCCAATTGTTAAGCTCAAAATAGCTTCATTCATGGAAGAAAGAAGTCATTCAGGAAGGAGTCCTTAACCAAGTTTAACTACTTTTTGAAAATGAAAAGGATAGCTAATAGTTTAATAGCTGTTGGATCTTTAATATTTGATGATAATCTGGTGTTATATCTTCTTAGAGGTCTAAGTTATGAATACAATTCAATGGTTGTCCATATAATTGGAAGAGGAAAAAATGTGAATCTAGACAATGTATATTCTCTTTTTCTGCATATGAATGCCATTTAGAGCAGTAGAACAATGCTCTTGCTACTAAATCCAAGCCAATTATGCTTCCAAGCATAATCAAAAGAAGACTAAGAACAAAGGAGACTATAATTTGAATCAAGGACAACAAGGTTATTAAAATTTAGCTTTTGATAATCAAAGCAAAGAAAATTTTCCTTTCAGAAATTTTCAAGGTAGAAGAGGTTTTCCTAGAAGAAGTGGTCAAAATGGAAGTCAAGGCAATAATAAGTTTACCTATCAGATCTGTTTCAAGATTAGTGACATTACTGTGTCCTGTTTTCACAAGTTTAATAAGGAGTATATACCAATACCTCCTCAGAATCCTTGCTTTTAACAATATTTCCAACAAGCTTATCATAAGCAACAGGCAGCTAAGGCAGCTTATATGACAAATATTAAAGGCTCAGTTAATGATGGATGATATATTGATAGTGGAGCTACACATCATTTGATAAATGATGTTAAGAATATGGCTATTTGTGAGGATTTTAGAGGTATTGAAAGCTTAATAATTGAAAATGGGGAAAGTTTAGAATTACACATGTTGGTATTATGAAATTGTTGCTAAAATCCTCTTCAAAACCCTACATAAAATCTTTTATAATTTTAGGAACACACGGCATATCTTCAAAATCTTATGTAAAATAGGCTATCGATTCCTAATGTCACTATTGCATCTTACTTAAGAAATAAGGACTTAATACCTCGATCTATGTTATCAATTTTTCATATTAGTCCATCACAAACTTCTCTTGCTTTTGAAAGCTATTTGAATTCTTAATATTTAGCTACTAGCCTTAGTAAAAAAAATGTTGGATGTCATCTAAATTCAACTTGTTTTACAACTTCTACTACATAAAACGTGAATTTCATCTCAATTCTACATTAAAAACTTGGCCATCTTGTGCCAAAGTTCTTAAAGTTGTATCACGATTTTGTAAAAATTTACCTCATATGAATAAAACTCAGAGTTTATTTTTCTCTAATGCTTGTCAATGAGGCAAAAGTCATAAACTTCATTTTTTTTTTTTGTTTTCCCTATCCAAGCATTAGCATCTCTAAAACTTATACATGCTGACTTATAAGGTCCAGCATCTAAAATGTTTAAAGAAGGGTTTAGATACTATATTAGTTTTGCTGATAATCATTCTCAATGCACATGAATTTTTCTCTCAAGCTCAAATCAGAACCAATCGCAATTTTTCATCATTTTAGATTACAGTTTAAAAATCATTTTTCTACAACCATCAAGTGTTTACAAACCGACAATGGAGGTGAATTTTTAGCTTCTGTTCCAAATTTGGAAAAACTTGGCATTGCATATAGATATTCTTTCCACATACACACCATCAAAATGGTGTGGTAGAAAAAACATAGGCACATTATGGAGTTGGGGTTAACCTTAATGTCATAACCTTTTATTCCATATACTTACTGGTGTGATGCTTTTTACACCTCTGTGTTCTTGATAAACAGATTGCCAAGTGAATCATTACACAGCAAATTTCTTTTTATCTTCTTCTTCATTCTTTTTCTGACTATTCCTTAAAAGTTTATGAATGTGCTTGCTTTCCTTTCCTTACAAGTTACAACAAACACAAACTTTCTTTGATAAAACATCATTTCTATTCTTTGAGATCTTTAATTCTTCAATTTCAAAGTCTTCTTCTACTCTCTTCTCAACACCTGTCTTTAATTCCTATTGTTCAAAAAGTTCTTATGTACCATAGTGATATAGTCATTTATTTCCTCACACTAGCAAGTAACAACTTTGTCTCTTCAAATATCTTTCTTATCTTCTTTCTTGAATACTTCTTTTACATAATTACTGGAAACCCTGGCTATTTCAATTCCTTAACCTAAAAATGAGCATCCCATGTTGACAAGGTCCAAGTGTGGAATTTTCAAGCCTGAAGTTTTTGTTGCTCAGAGTTTGATTTCTGTTCCATCCGCTGTCAAGCAAGCTTTGCTATCTCTATAATGGACAGTAGCTATGCAGCTAAATATGATGCATTTAAGAAGAATAATATCTCGCATTTAGTTATTTATTCTCCTGATTTAAAAATAATAGGATGCAAATAGGTGTTTAGGCTTAAATACAACACAAATGGTTCCATTTCCTAGTATAAATCTTAGATTGTGCCAAAGGGCTTTCATCAAACACTTGGGATTGATTTCTTAAACATTTTTAGTATTATCATCAAAACAGCAATAATTAAAGTTGTATTAAGTGTTGCAATCATGAAAGGTTGGTCTACAGGGCAAATAGACATCAATAATGCCTTTTTAAATGGGAATTTATTAGAGGAGGTCTATATACAATACCTTAAGAGATTAATTGACTCTAAACAACCTCATCATGTTGAAAATTTACAAAGGCTCTGTATGGTCTTATGTAGGCATCAAAGGCTTAGTATGAAAGGCTTTAATGTTCCTTACTTTAATAGAGTTTTCTTAATTCAAAGCTGACACTTTTATCTTCTTTAAGGTCTTTTCTTCCACTACATTACTTATGCCTGTTTATGTGGATGATATTTTAATTATAAGATTAGATTCTTATCATATTAATAGCTTAATTACTCAAGTCAATGTTGCCTTTGCATTAAAGGACTTGGGTAATCTTCACTTTTTTTTTGGAATTGAATTTTCCACAAATGAAAAAAGGTTGCATTTGTCTCAGGAGAAGTATATTATTGATTTGCTTCATAAAGTCAAGATTAGTGAGTGTAATGGTTGTGGTACACGAATACTTTTAAGTTAGCAGTTGAATAAAACAGAAGGCAATACATTCTTTGATCCTCATCTTTACAGAAGTTTAATAAGTAGCCTTCATTATGTGACCATTACTAGGTTAGACATCTTCTTTGCTATTAATAAGTTGTCCCAGTTTATATCTTGTATAACTGATATTCATTGGTATGCCTATAAAAGGTTGTTAAGATATATTAAACAAGCTAGCATGTATAGTCTTCAATTTTACAATAAAGGTAGTCATAAACTTACCGCTTTCTCGGATAAAGACTGGGTTATGATTATGATGATAGGCAATTAGTTAAAGCTTTTTATTTTCTTGGAGATAACTTGATTTTCTAGTCATTCAAGAAGTAGCAAATTGTTGCTCGATCAAGTATTGAATTAAAATATCATGCATTGGCCTCCACATTTGCTGAACTTGCACAGTTTCATTCCTTGTTGCAAGAAATTTCCATGCTTTCTCCTTGAACATATGTGTTATGTTGTGACAATCTCAATGCTTCCTCTCTTGCTCAAAATTCTATGTTTCACTCTAGGACGAGACATATTGAGATGGATGTTCATTTTGTAAGGGATTGTGTGCTTCGAAAATTACTAAATGTTTAATATATTCCAAGTTCTAACCATGTTATTGATGTTTTCACCAAGCCACTTTATTATCCTCAATTTAGCTATTTTAGGTCCAAACTAAATATTTTCTTCACCCATTCAAATTGAGGAAGGATGTTAGTGAATATATTTAGCACAGTAGCAACATAAAATCAAAGTAATAGAATAGCTTGAAATCAAAATAGAAGCATGAGTTTGAAATGTAAGAAGGAGTAGAATGAAATTCAAGCTGCCAACTTAGCAAATTCAAACACTTGATTTGATGCAAATAGAATTCTTAATCCAAAGAGTTTGAAGCATTTATCTTGTAATTGATATCTAGTGAAGAATTATGTAGAAGTTCCAGTTAGCTTAAGTTGAGTTGTGCCAACTATTCTCGTTAGTTAGTTAGTTGGATTAGTAACAAATTAATTGTAATTAACTTTCATGATTCTAGCAATTTGTTAGAGATACTTATGGATAGTACATGCTTAGATTCTTAGTATAAATAATGCATTGTATTTTCATTCGATAATAAGAAAAGAAATAAAACTTTCTTTGAATTTTCTTAGTCTCGAAACACTCCGAAAATCTTTATTAAGGCAATAGTTGTTATTGCAGCTATGGAATTTGCTGTTGTTGTTGCAGTTGTTGTAATTGTAGAAGCTGTTTGTCGTTGTTGCAATTGTGAGTGCATCGCTAGTGTTGCTGTTATTGTTGCTGCTATAACTGTTGTTGATGTTGGTAGATATTTAAAGCTTGAACACAACCATATATTGGTTAAATAGCCGAGATTTTTGTTATTGAAGTGCATACGTCATATTAAGTAAACATAACACAAAAATTACAAGTTCCCACATCAACAAATAAAATACAATAAGCATAAAAGTTGAGATTGTTGGATATTTTGTGTATTTCAAAATAAATTATGTCCTAATTTTTAGTTTAATAGTTAATATTATGATTATATTAATTTCTGTATAATAGTGGCATAATATTTTATATTATAAAAAGAATCCACCAATAATTTGAGAAGGAGATAATCTTTTTATTGTTACCTCTATTTTGACACTAATGAATAAATACTACATAGTTATATTAAAATTTTATATTTAAGAATACACCCCTATAAATTAAACTATTAAATTTTAGAGATTAAATTGCTATTTGGCCTAATTTGTACCATGATATTATCCTGAAGAGATGGAATCTTTCCTTAAGGAGAATGTTTTTAGCATGTCTTGACTTATTGATTTAATCTTGTATTTGTAACTTCCTGTCCTAGCATCCATCATGTCTAAAAATTTATAAAAATTTACCAACAATCTTAAGGGAAGAAGGTATATTTTGATAGATAATGAGTGCAATCAGCCTGCAAATTTAATTAAAAGAAGAAAGCTATTGCTGTTGATGATGGTGCATGTAGAAAGTACCTTGAATGAATCCAAACCTCAGTAATATGTAAAACAAAAAACAAAAAAAAAGAAGCTTAAGATATATAATGTGTAAAACTATTTTGTTCTTATATATCATGTTCCTTATAATTAATTATATACTTTATTTTGATGTTTGATATGCATAGATATGGACTAGAATGTTAATGTGTATTTATGAAATAAAAAATAAAAATAAAACATGACATTGTATATGATATGGGAGTAAAAATATTATTTGGAGATAAAATTATGATATTAGAATAATTTGAGATGAGTACCAATGTTGAAAGAAAGAAGATTAATTTGGTTTGAATATAAATGTAAATTATCTATGAGATCTTCATCTCTTGTTAATTTTTATCTTTTGATAAAATTTTTAACTATTTATGTTGAATATCATAATTTTATAATACTTTTTTTTGACCTATAATATATTAATGTCATTTTACAACTCAAATCTTTGAAGTAATTAAAGTTTGTATAATGAATTTAGTAACCCTTTTAATTCATATTATGCATTAATGTATATTTTCATTGCAATACTTAACGAAATTGGAAGCTTATTTTTGATGCCAACATGAATGTGATAGAAGGAAAAAATTTATTTCTAGTTTTATTTTTTAATATTAAAAATAAAAGAGAAGCAATTTTTTTTTTAAAAATATATAAATATGTGGTGGTCTTATTTTATCACATGATAGTCTTGTTAGTTTTTTTCTTAATAAGTTTGGTTATTTGATTATAACTTAGAATGTGCGAATAACAAAAATGCACAATTTAATGTCTAAAATCTCTTAGTGGCCTTACATTATGAAGCCTATGAGTGACATGCAAGTATATTAGAAATATATATATATATATATATATATATATATATGCATGTATGTTAATTCTAGTATATTACCCAGAAAGAATTAATATCTTTTTGTAAGGTACTATAATTGTTTACATAGTAGCAATTCTCTACTTTTATGGAAATGAATTATAATAGAAATTGCATTTGTGTATCTTAGTCATTTGTGGAGGCCAAATGAATTATTTTTAAGAATTATATTTTGATTGCTAAATGAAGGCATATTCTAAGATTACTGGTTAATTAACCTCTAGTATATCTTCCCATTAATTAAAGAAAATAAGAAAAACACATGATTTTGATCGAGTTGTGTCAAATGCAATTACTAAAATCTAAGTTATGAGCTAAATTTATGAGGTTAAAGTTGAATTTGATTAAATACTCTTACATAAATTGTTTGTAATTTGGACATTGAAGGAGAGGAGATTATACTTAGAAACTAAGAGAACAGTGATGGTAACCACACTTATGTGATTGGAGATGCCATAAAGCAAGCTTATTAGGCTAAAAACAAGTCACATATTGTCTTGTAGCACTATTGACATTACCTAAATTTATATAGTTACTTTTTATAGCAAGATAATATTTAACCATAATGAATATAAGATGAGTTTTTATACTCTTAATTAACTCCATAATATAAAATGTTTCATAGTAGTGTGTTTAAATTGTAGAGCACATTTGATAGAGGTTCACTTATATGAGTGTGGAAACTGGATCGATTTTTATGAAAGTTTAGATAGGCACATCTAAAGCACTCATGAACTCCAAGTAAACATAGGGCCATTAAAGTGCCAGACTATAAAACAATTTAGTTATAGAGAATTCATTGTGGGTAGCTAGTCCTTTGACTCAAGCAAAGAAATATTAGTTCATAAAAATTTTACGTTTCACCAAATTCTTTTAAGACATGACTAGTTGTCCAATGGTTAGTTCATAGCTTGAAAAGCACCAATATATTCACATTAGATTCTAAAAGATTCTGTGGCAATTATTTTTGTGTATTTTAAAATATAAGGAGATTGTTAGATATTTTATGTATTTCAAAATACATTGTCCTAGTTAATTGACTTTTATATATACAGCAAATGTAAAAAATATTTTATTTATTTGTTAATTACAAAATATAATTTTAATAATCATTATATATTGTAATCTATGTCATTATTTGTTTGTTGGTTACAAATTTTTAATTTAATGATCAAAATTATAATTATATTAATTTATGTTTAACAGTAGCATAATATCTTATATTATAAAAGGAGGACACCAATACTTTAAGAAGGAGATAATTTTCTTATTATTACCTTTATTTTGACACTAAAAAATAAATCAATATATAGTTGTTCTAAATTTTTATATTTGAAAGTATACCCTTATAAAATTAAGCTATTGAATTCTAAAAGTTAGACCACCATTAAGTATTATTTGTACAATAATATTATTATAGAAGTGTAGAATATTTCCTCAAGGGTAATGCTTTTAGTATACCTTGACTTATTGATTTAATCTTGTGTTTATAATTTGTTATGCTAGTATCCATCATCTCTAAAAATGTTCAACAAAGGAAACTTCAAATTGAAAGCAATTTGTAATACAAATGCTCATTTATTACAAATTACTCCGATGGGAAAGAATTTTGCATTATTGACCAAACCAAACTGAACCTTTATTTATTATAAATCAAATTCATATTCATAAAAAAAAAAAAAAAACCTCACATGAGGGAAAAGCACTCCTATTAAGCAACAGACTTTGTCAAAAATAAAGAACAACATCGTCTACGATAATAATAGGATGATTGCACATTAAAGAATAAGATAACAAATAAAACATTAGAATACCCCATTAAAGAGAGAAATTAACTATTTAACAAAACCCAACATCATAATACTCCATCAGAGAGAAAAATTAATAATTTAACAAAATCAAATAATAGATATAAGAGAGAGAAATTAACAATTTAACAATTAGAAACACTAGATAACATAAACTAAAACAATTTATGTTTAATATGTATATAGTTCCTTATTGTCAGGTAAAATCTCATTCCCTGAAAGTTAAATTCAATATATCTATCTAAAAGAATCTAACATGTCATCCTCATGGGAAAGTTTTCAATATTCTAGGTGTTATACACCTTCGCAATTAAATCAACGTCGCATGCATATCTATATTTAAACCAATCATGGTAAATAAATTCATACCTGAAGACAATTTATTGAAAAGGTACATGATACTTGGAATATTGAAGACTGCTTTCCATCTTTATATATTTGAACATTTAATATATTTGCATAGAAGTTAATCCAAGAATTCAAGAGAACCCCATATTTCCATTTTCCTCCAATGAAAAAGTATTGCAAAGTTGATTTTAACAAGTCCTCAAATGGTACTAAGTCTAAAATTTAGCTGAAGTAATGGGAGAATTTTAATGATTAATAACTTCAACAATAAATTAACTCTATAAAATATGGGAGAAGTAGATTTAGAAACAAGTTTAGGGCTCTTATTCAAGTGAGCCAAATGGGTGATGAGAATAAAACATGTGGAAAGCAAATTGTCGCAACAATACCATGTAAGAAAATTATGTTTAGTGAACCAAGACCAAAAAATTCTTTTTTAATTTCACCATGAAGGAAGACAATGAAATAAAATGCGACTGGAAATAGTGAACACTATTGCCATGCGTACAGATCATATATATTGAACTGGCGAATTAAATATGTCCATTATAAAATACTCAACTATATGTCTGCTTGTTAAGGGCTACTCCTATTCAGCCATTGCTCCCACATCATCCTTCACCTTCATTCTCGCCTCACCAAAATTATGTTTTGCCAGTAGTACAATTAGTAGATAATCGTCTTTGTAAATCAAGATTCATACTAGAAATTATACAACTGATAGAAATCTAAATAAAGAAATAAATCTACAAAAACAAAAATCAAATTTTGACCAAATATCAAGATAAACTTTATGGTACACTACTCTAAAGAATAAAGCTTCTTATTAAAAATAAATTAATTAATAACTTCAAAAATATTAACCTTTAACTAACTTACAAGCTTCTTTTCTTGCATCTATCCAAGAAACCTGTGTTGAATCATTGCCTGGAAAGCTAGAAAATATACTTTTTTCATATATTGCCTGATTATTAAATAAATAAAAATAAAATGCTTAACATGTCCTTGAAGATAACTAAAGCTAGTTATTATAAAATAGGTGACAAAAAAATTTTCACTATGTCAAAATTACTTCTTGTTCCCGTGGTCCAGAGATATAAGGTGAACTATGTGCATGATTGGCGGCCAGTTAGTTGCAAGCTTGAGAACAGAAGAAAGAAACTCAAACAACTGGAAACAGAAAATTTACAGATTCAATGTGTTTGGTTACTAAGAAAATTTACAGAGAAAATTTTTTCAGTCTTATTGAATAAATGATGATGGAGTACAGTATTTATACTAGGAAAAACAAGACTAAGTCTATCCACAAATATCTTCTAATAGTTTGCTAATTTTACGAAAACTAACAACAAATTGATCTAACTAACCTTAACAATTCTCAGCCAATTAACTATAATAACAGTTAGCACAGCTCAGTTTGCTCAAACTAACTCTTCTTCATTCCTCTTGGTAGCTAATCATCTATAATGCAAATGCTTCAAACTCCTTGGACCAGCAGTTCAATTTCCATCAAATCAATCATCTGGTTGTGCTGAGTTGGCAATCTGATTATCATGCTTCTTTTTCAAACTTATTTTGTTTAGCTTGACTGGTGCTATATCGAGTATATACCTTAACACCACCAACATACATCTTATATTTAACATCTTCAAATAAACTTTACCCACTAGAGTGCAATTTAAAGCCCTAAGGACCAAATACATAAACAAGTCTTGACGAACAAATAAAAAAAAAAGACCACATTATCAATATTATTCAAACAACGATGTTGGTTAGAGTTTGTTGCTCTGCCACACTACCAGAATTGCCTCCACCTCATCTTGTCTACTTCAAGTCCATTATCTTTTTTATTGTAGATTAATCCTAACTATCATATTAAAGGTAGTGCTATATCATAACATCATCTTTGAACATGTTATGAGAAGCATGACTTCAAGAAAGAGTTGCTCTATCCAATATAGATCTTGCATTACACAAGACTCAAGTTTTATTTTTCCTTATGTGTATAAATGAAATCCCATTAAAAAACAAAAACATACAATTTCTGTTTAATATAACTACTCATGACTAAATATATTCAGGAAAGTAGCTTCTACTCCTTTTATAAAATAAGGACAAAAGAAATCTATATGCTCTATGTTAAAGATATTCAAGAATATATGTTCAAGAAAATTCATCTTAACTAAAACTTATAGACTCAAAGGTTTGTTGTAAAACAAGTATTTACTGCATCAAAACAATCTAAGCTTTGACAAATAAGTCAAATTACAACTTCAGTGTGTGTAGCAGTTTTGTTGATAAAAAGGCATTTTACATACTATCATCTTTAGTTCAATTACCAATAAACCGGTTTTTTCATTTCTTCTTTTTTAAGTGAGAGTTGAGACCAAAAATTTAAAAATAAAAAAAAAAACCCTAAAACTACTTAGGCATCTAACAATTTTCGTCGAATGGTTATTATCTTTGATATGTGTACATCTCGCAAGCGTCTGATATGAGATGGATTAGAAAATTCAAAACTTTTACTTTAACAAATTTATTTACGTGAATAATAAATCACCAAAAAAATAAATCATCTGTTGACATCTAAAAGACGAAAAGTATGTATTAATAGTTAGCATTGTATATGAGAACTAAATAAAAAAGTAAACTTGGAGTTAGAAGAAAAAAATTATTGAGTTGCAAAGCAAATATCATAGTTGTGGGATTTTTTAAAGAAAGAATAAGAAGAAGGACAAAAAACCAAAAAAAAAAAATTACAAGCTTGCGAACCATTGGTCACCAGTTGCTTCTTTTGTAAACATGGATTGGCAATTTACAATCACACTCTTAAAGAAATAGAAATTTTCAAATCTATTTTAACATAGAAGCAAAATGTCAAATTAATCCCTAAATGAAAAATGGAAGATGTTGTTGATTGTTGTTTGTAGCCGTCGGCCACCGTTCACCATCGCTTGTCGTTGCGCAATTAACATAGTTTGAAATTTTGGGAGTACTGTCGAAATCTGACAATATCCTCGAATCAACCTCAACCAAGATTCATCATCAACTACCACACAAAAATGTCATCGTTGTTATCCAAAGTCAAGAAAAACCCATTTATTGCCACAATCAATTCACCTCGATCCACTGTACACGAGAACACACCACCACCACTCTTTGTTCCCATTCCTTGTTCGACTTTTTCCCCCATCTTTTGTCACTGATCACCTTACTAGTCGTAAAAATTGCGCGAAAAATCGCGATGTCACCCCATTATTTTTCGTGTTTTTCCGCCTAACCGTCGCAATTTAGACCAAACCACCACGTCTAACGTGTTCCTCACGGTCAAATCTTCCATACCCGACCAATACAAAGCCGTTCCGGCCACCATTTGCTAGCGTCGGCATTGGAGAGACAAATGACAGTTAAGCCCCATAAAGATAATAAATTATGATTCATGCCTTAATTGAGTAAACTGTTACAGTGTAGTCTTATATCTGCCGTTGGTGAGGAATTATAGTATGCCCTATATATACAGTAAATTATGATTTAGGCCTTAATTGACTAACCAGTTTCAGCTTAGTCCTATATTTGCTATTACTGAGGAAAATTATAGGTATGCCCCCAAGAAGTTTGTTGCAGTTTAGTCCTATATTATCATTGGTGAGATAAATTATAGTTTTATTTTAGTTTAGATCAATTCCATATCAATAGAAATAGTCCACTTAACACTTCTAGTCCATCTAAACTTATTGAAAGGATAAAAAATACCCAACGAAAAGTCCTAAGAGCACTATGCATTACTATTCCTACTAGAAGAAAGCCTTACCAAAATTTGAGAAAAAGACTTATATAACTTAAAGGAAAAATATGAGGGTATAAATAGAAGGTCCAAATAAAAGAAAAGAGGACTTTGAATTATGTTTTATGATTTACTTTTTTGGTATTATGATTACATATAGAAAACTCTAAAATTCATTTAGGCACTGAAAGATTTTTGTTAGATAACCAACACTTTTGATCAATGTTCATATCGCAAGCATCTAACTCGAAAAGGATTAGAAAATTCAAAAACTCCACGTCAGCATATTTGTTTTTGTGAAAAAATAAATTAGATATTGACACTTAAATTAGAAAATTCAAAAACTCCACGTTAGCATATTTGTTTTTGTGAAAAAATAAATTAGATATTGACACTTAAAAGGTGAAAAATATATATCAATTCCAATAAATTAGATCTTTTACGTGAGAAATTAAGAATAACATATTATCTATACTTTTGTTATTTTTCATTGCATTTCATTTTTAGCAATAATATTGTGATAATATTTCTTGATTACTTACTTTATGTTCTTATTTCTAATATTTATTATTTTAAGTTACATTATTATCAATATATAAATACTACTACTGTTATTATTATAAACTGAAGTTTGCAAAATATGAAAGGTTTTTAAAATTTAAAGTTCTAAAACTCAATCTTATTAATCAGAACCTAAAGTTCTAAAATACAATTTTTAGCCAAAGCTAACATCCTAATAAATAATTTTTAAATATGAACATGAAAATTTTAAAATAATTTTAAAATAAAAATTTAAAATTTTAAAAATAATTTCATGAATAATTATGATAAGAACTTTAAATGCTAAATATTAATTTCTAGATTAAACCTAAAGTTCTAAGTTTATAAATATATTTATTTGTTTCCACTATCCTTTCATGGTGTTCAGATGTGAAAATGCATTATATATGTCATGGTTTGTAAGGCGCCATTTAAAAAGGAAAAACATATATACTTCCAAGAAAAAATTGAAAGTTATGATTTTTTGTATTGTTTTTATTTGAAGTTGGTTATAATCATTAAACAGAAATATTCTCTAAGAGTAAAGATAATAAAATATTTCAAAAAAATTGTAAAATTATAAAACTATTTTAAAATATAACTCAACCTCATTTATTGATACTTCAGAGTTGAAATTGTATAGTAAAAAGGTTATTAAAGATAATATATTAGAGAATACACTCTTTATTTTTATACCTTTAATGTGGTACTAGCACAATAATTTTGTAAGCATAAATTCAAAATTATATGAAATTATTTTTATGTCTTTTACTTACTATAAATTATATTCATTTATTTGTTTAACATTTTCAAAATTGAATATAAACTAGAATTCTTAGAAGTAATTGTAAATAAATAAATTCAAAATGATAAAAAAAAGACACATTATTGCCTATGCAGTAGTTATAAGTCTTTTCAATGAAAAAACATAAAAATATACATAACCATAAGTAGTAAAATTTTAAAAGTATGAAAATTTTTATTATCACTGTGCTATGAAATGACATTAATTATGTACTTTTTGTGCATTTAAAAATCTAATAAAACCTTATTCACCATCGATGAAAGTGAAGAAAAGAACACTAAGATAAATTTTATTAATAATAAAGATAAAATACTAAAATACATATTAGAAAAACTTTCAGTTTTATTATTTAAATTATATTATACAACCATAAATACAATTGAAACTACGACAATAATGAATAGAAAGTTCGTTAATCCAAAAATGTTTACATTATGGTATGTCCTGATCACTTAAAATTTCCAATTATGTATAAAATAATTGAGAATTCTCATATGCACTTATTAAAGAACCAAGGTATTCTATTCTGCAATGTGAGTATTTCCACCATTTGCTCACAAAGAAATCTAATGGTTAGACTACCTTATAGAATTAGTTTTGAATCTCTCTAATTTTTATAGAGAATTCAAGGTAAAATTATGGGCTTATTCACCTACCTAATAGACTATTTTTCTATTTTATAGTTTTAAGTGATGCATCCTTTAATAACATATTTGTTTATTATCTACTCAAAGTTTTACATTTGCTCGATCACTTGCACATATTATCAAATTAAGGATATAATTTTCTAATTACCGGATCATGATTATACATCTAGATGATCCTAGTGAGTTTACATTTAAGCCTTTTGATGACTATCGTCCATCAATATGGATTGATAAAGAGCATCATGTTTTATATGTCCACACATAGAATAGATTTGCTAAAAAGCACTCATTAAACAATTAAAAGTAATTGCTCAAATTTTATTATTATTTTTAATTTGCACTAATCCAACATCAAGAATGCATGTAAATACCTCGACAAATTTTGCATATGTATATAATTGCTATGTATTGAAGAAAACTTGTCCATCTTTAGTTATGATTTTAGTTAATACAAAAATATTGCTTATGCCTCTTTATTTTTTTATTTTCACTTTTACTTGATATTTAAGAGATATTTTTCTTCTCTTTTATCTAAGAAGTCAACTAGAGTATAAAAATAAAGTAATTAAGAAGAAAAAATCAACTTGCTATTACCTAGAACCAACCAAATGAGCTCAGTGGATAAACAGGTGAAGGCCATATCTGGAGAAAAATTGAAGAATCACATAAAATGCAGGAGCTCGCCATGCCCATAGTCTAGTCTCAGTCTCTTCTTGTAACTAAATAGTTGAGAAATCGAAATCCAGAAGAAAAAGCCTCTGAAAACGACTCCAATTCCCTTAAAAATAGTTAAATAACTCTTCAAAAGCAGTGGAACCTATCTAGATTCATTTGAGTTCGCCAATTTTATCATTGTTATTTGATTCACCGATAACTCTTAAAAATTACTTAAAAAGTAATTTTTTTTTTAGGCTTTTCTTGTCTAGTATAAATTTTATTAAATTGAAATTGAAGTAATTATTATTTTTCAA
The DNA here is from genome assembly GCA_032401905.1 of Swietenia macrophylla. Classification (NCBI taxonomy): domain Eukaryota; kingdom Viridiplantae; phylum Streptophyta; class Magnoliopsida; order Sapindales; family Meliaceae; genus Swietenia; species Swietenia macrophylla. The sequence continues at coordinate 4,332,895 of CP135584.1, read as the reverse complement.
GTAGTTTTAAAACATAGTGTGGGTGTCCTTTGATTGCTTAAAAATTATTGGCTTTGAAAATCAAGATTAATGACAAGACATACGAGTCTCGTGGTGACAAGACATATGAGTCTCATGCATGTATTTCGATTATTATCTGCTTTGCATTTAAGGAATATACTTTTGCTTTTGATGGGATAATTAATGGTAGTTTCATGCATTAAAATAACATGATGCTTAGATTTGATAGCGAGGATTTGAAAGGCGTTTAAAACGACTAAGGCTTGAACATCTTTTTGTAGGATTGTGTATCGTTGTGTTGTATAATGAATTATGAATCTAAAATTGACTACTTTGTGGATGGTATATGATTTTGCACTCTTCAGTGTACCGTAAGCAATGGTTTCTTGTGGAGATTGGATTTTGATTGAATGGTAATTTAAGGCATTTTTTGATATATTAATTATGTTAACAGATTATTTTTTAGGACGTACATGCAGCTCACAATTTTGTTATCCTCATGCATTTGAAAATGTTAGGAATATTCCCGAGGAATAAAAATCGAGAAGTGAAAATACTGATATGAGAACTCATCTGTTTTATTTCTTCGACGTAACAATGAATCTATCATCTCAGACTTGACAATTCATACCGAGAACCCAATACCAAAGAATATTGTCAATGAGTCATAAATGTCACGGCCGTGACTAATGAATGCTTATTAATGGGGAATGAATAACAATCAATCAATTAATGCTCAATGATAATGCATTAATTGGAGTAACCACACATTAGACAAGACAATTGTTCATTAGAGCCTATAAAAAAAAAAAGTCAATCTCAAAGTAAAAGGTGAGCATTCATTGTTATTCAAAAAACTTTCTTACTTTATTACTATTAAAATACTTTTTTGACTTTCACATCGAGGGGTTGTCGTCAGAGAACCTAGTAATCTTTAACTTTATTATTCTTTGCAGGAAAATCCAAAAATGACGCTACCAAGAATCGAGAACCAAGGAAAGTTGAACCTGTTAACTAGCTAACAAACATCCAACTTCAACAATTGGCACTATCTATAAGAACCAAATAAAGAGCCATTTAAAGGGGAATAATGACTTCGTCCAAGAAAAAAGAAACGGAAAGAATTTTGGATAAGGTTGCAGCAGCGTTTTAAGATTTAAGTGATCATACTCCTGTGGAGAAAGATGGTGAAAGAATAAGGGAGTCACAAGGGGCAAGCAGAGCAAGTTAGATAATGAAAGAGATTATGAGAAACGCCCGGCAAGGTATGCCCGAATAGTTTAAGTAAAATCCTATTGCCACGAAATCAGGAAATGGAATGGTTAATGGCAACTCAAGAATAAGGCATGAGAAACGGGTAAATAACAATCAAAGAATCAGCAAAGATTACCGCCTAGAGAAGTATACTGCGGCCCAAGAAGGAAAAAAGAGGACTGAGAATGAGGAAAGAAGTAAACGAGGTTCTCGTTGCCAAAATACTTTAATTCCTGTTCAAACTTATGAGTACCAAGGATAATGAGTAACAAAAGCGAAAAATTCTCAAGGCCAGTTCGAAATTAAGGAAGGAACCCGAAAGAAGAATCTAGAGGATACCATAAAGAATGAGACAAGAACGATTGCTTGAAGAATTAACGATATGAAAATAGAATGTACGATGACTCATGAAAGAGTGAGAAATCGAGGAAAAGAGGGAGTGCAAATTCACAATGAAGACGCCCTAGCGTTAGAAAATCATGAATTTATAACTCTTTAAAATGCCGCAAATTACAATATATATTAGGCAAACAGATCCTGCATTGCACTTAAATCGATACAAGAAAAATGATGCATATATAAGGAAAAATGATGCATATATAAGGGTTAACGGAAATCGAGATGTACCGACCTTTGTCATTAACATTGATAAGCATGCACGGCTCTAGTACAAAAACCTATCTGAAGGGAGTATCAAGTCTCTTTAATAGTTGTGCCACGAATTCACTAGGAAATTTTGAGAAGTAATCATACTGACTAGGGACTTGAAAAGCCTAAAATTGATAAAGTAAGTGGTGAATGAGATTATGAAGGATTTTGTAAAAAAAGTATCATTCTGAAGTGTTGAAGTTATGGGCATACAGTCATCCAATCACTTTGGAAGAGTTAAGGAAGGGAATAAAAATGTGTGCCTTTTGGGACGACATACGAAAAAAACACGTGACTTTGTATGACATAGCATACCACAAGGTAAAAGAAGCCATCAGAACCAAGGAAAAAGCTGCAAAAAAGAGACGAATAAAAAGAGAGAGAGAGAGAGAGAGAGAGAATGACCGAGAATCTTCAAGGTTCAAGGAACCAAGCAGACATAGAAATCAGCAAGTATTAAGAATGCATAACAACAAGTACCATCAAATGGAGAGTCTTTGGTCAACAGTCAACAATGGAGAAGGCATCCACGTTGAAAAAGACACTTACAAATGAGAGGATTACAGAAAGAAAAGAAAGAGAAGGTAAACGCTACCCGTTTCTCCCGAGAACTAAGAATGAAGAGTAAAGAAAATTAAAGAAGGCAGTTTATAGCATTAGATACATCACTAAACAAGATTTATGAAAACATTAAAGATAAGGAAATGTTAATAATGTCAAGGAAACTCAATCCATCAATAGGAACTAAAAATAAAAATAAATATTGTGCTTTTCATCATAGCTAAGGGCATGATATCAACGATTTTGTAGAGTTAAGGGAACAAGTCGAGGTGTTAGTAAAAAATAATTACTTGGGGGAGTAAATTATGAACCATGGAAATAAAAATAATGAAGAATCTAAGAATTCGGACAGATAAAGATATGACCAATACTAGAGGACCAACTTTAGAAGGAGACTCAAATTGAACTCAAAAAAATTATTCTCGATATTCAACAGAGGTAGCAATGATGCAAAATGTGGCTTTTACTGTTCATATAAACAAAAACATGAGATTAAATAGTGCCCCCATTATGTTTACTGAAGAAAATGCAGAAAGTGTCAATTATCCGTACAATAATGCTCTAGCAATGACTGTGATCGTGGCATCTTCATCAATCAACGGAGTATTCATTAATCTTGAAAGTTCGGTTGACATTTTGTTCAAAGAAACATTGCATGAGTTAGGAGTAAAGGAGGTGAGATTGAAGAAGGTGCAAACTCCTTTATATGGTTTGGGTAATAGATATGTGATACCACTAGGGAAGATCCAACTCATAGTGACTATGAGTTAGAAACCGTGTTTCAAAATTATAATGGTTAAATTTATTGTCCAATGCTTTTTACTATCCAGGTGAACAAAGACATGAGATTAAATAGTGTCCCCATTATGTTTACCAAAGAAAATGCAAAGAGTGTCAATTATCTGTACAATAATTCTCTAACAATAACTGTGAACTTGGCATCCTCATCAATCAATCAAGTATACATTCATCCTAAAATTTCGGTTGACATTTTGTTCAAAGAAACATTGCATGAATTAGGACTAAATGTAATACTCAAGCCCAAATGCCCAAGCCCAATGAATTTTTAAGCTCACTTTTTTTGTTTTTGTCTCATGTTCTTTAGTATATAAATATACGGGGATAAATATGAGTTTGGATTGAAATTTGGAAGAAGATTATAAAAGCTCTGAGAAGAGAGACGAAAGAAAAGGAAGAAAGAGAGGAGAGAAGAAGAAAGAAAAAGAAAGAAAAGGAAGAAAGGGGAAAGCAAAGAAGGAGAAGGAGAAGAAGGAAGAAGAAAGAAAAAGAGAGAGAGAGAGAGAGAGAGAGAAGAAGAAGAGAAAGGAAAAAAAAAGGTGGGGGGCGTGGAGGAAAGAGAATTTTAAGATAAAATCGTTATTTTTTTGCTTTAATTTTGAAATAAAAATATTTATACTTAGTGTAGAAAATGTTGAAAATTTGATAGAATAGGTGAATTTTATTTTAATAATTTAATAGTTAAAAGTATAACTATTTTAAATTCTTGAATTTCAAATTAATAGATTTTAAGTTGAATTTAATAGTTTAATAAAATAATTTCTTAAAAATTATTAAAAATTAGATAAAAATTTATAGAATTTTTATTGAGGGTGAAAATGTAAAGACTACAAAAATTTTATCCTATTTTATAAAATAAGTGAATTTATGTACAAATAGTTAAAAATTTTGGATTGTAATAGAATTTTTTATAATTTAATATAAGATTATAAATTTCAAAAATTTTAAACTTGGAGTATAAATATTTTTTGAATATTTCTATAATTATTCATATTATAGGAGGCTTTTGTAATTTATCATTATTAATAATTTTATTTTAAAGGTTCAAAATTCTAGCATTTTTAGACTAACTCTTAGTTTTATTTTAGGTTGAAGACTTATTTATAATTTAATATAAGCAAGACAAATTATTAGTTCATTTAGGGATTTGAGTGAATTTTGTAAACTAATACTAGGTAGTAACAACATAAAAGAGGAGACATCGGCGAAAATTTAAAAAGAACACCTTTAAATCAATTCAATTAGGTAATTCACATATAATTGAATATTTTAAAATTTTAAAAATTTAAAAATAAAATTTTATATTAAATTATTACGAGACAAATAAAATAAATTTATTTATAACATGCGAATCCTTTAAATTAAGATGAATATTGATATTTTATTTTAAAAATATAATATAAAAATTTATATTTTAATAACATAATTATTATTTTATCCTATTTTATATAAATTTTTCAAGAATTTAGTAATATTATTATTGTTAAATTATACTTTTAATATTTGAAATATTATAAAATAATATAAATAAATTATTTTGTCATTGTCGTATGTAATTGAATTATACAATGATGTATGACTTTTTATATAACACTGATAACTATGGATTTAATTTCAGTCTTATGATAAAAACTCGTAAATTTGAAATTATAAATGACGGTCTTTGAGTATCAAACTCGTAAAATATGCAAGTTATACATTTTTTTTATAGTAGTCCCTGATAATAATGTTTTAAAACTATATATTATACATAGTGATAATTAAAGTGCATTATTGTTTTATTATTATTATTTATACTTATTTATATTTATTAATAGCATAAATAATTCAAAATATAATTATTTTAATTTTTTAACAACTCTAAGTTATATGTGAATATTTATAAAATTTTGACTTACTCCTTACTTTTTTAGTCTTTTTGAAATAGTAAAAAATAAGTTAACATAGAAGAAATCTAATTTTTTTATTAGATATATTTTAGAGAGATATTTTGCTATGTATATCATATTTATTAGAAGATTATAAGCAAATTATATATATATATATATATATTTAGTTAAAATAATGTATTAAATTATGATATAATAAGTTTATTATTATAAGAGCTTGAAATTACATGAAGACTATTGGAAATGCTATAGATGTTGTAGAAAAAACTTTACCAAAACGTTTAGAACCACGATCTTTTAGTTTAAATTATTATATTAAATTTTAATTTATTAACCCTAATTTTAAAGGTGTGATAGTAAATGAAGTGAGATTGAAAAGGATGTAAACTAGTTTGTACTATTTTAGTGATGGATATGTGATACCATTAAGGAAGATCTAGCTCCTAGTGACTCTAATGGAGAAACGATATTCCAAAAGTATAATGGTTGATTTTCTAGTAGTCGACCAACCAATGCTTTATAATATTTCATTAGAAATGCCATTTATGCAAATTTCTAAGGTTGTAAAGCCATATACTACTTGAAATTAAAATTTTTGGCTAATCAAGAAGTATGCATTGTATGTGAAAACCATAAGGATACCAGAATATGTTATACAACTATGGTTGAAGGAAACTTTGTACATCTCAACAAGAAAAGTGAGAGGATGGAAGAAAATTAAGAAGTAAAGAAATAGAGTATCAATATTAGGGTAAATCACACAGTGGAATTAATAAAAGAATTAGAATCTTTGGCATTGGAAAATGAGAATTCTACTAAGGTCATGAAAATGGGCTCCAAATTGTATGGGATTGACCAGGCAAAAATTTTGAGTTTCTTGAAATAGTACTTGAATGTTTTTGCATGGTTACATAATGACAAGCTTAGAATAGACCCCAAAGTCATTTTTCATTGGTTAACTATTGATTCTTAATTCAAGCCAGTAAAAAAGAAAAGGAAAACATTTAATCTAGAAAAGTATAAAGCAATTAAAGAAAAGGCTAATAAATCATTAAATATGAGATTCATTATTGAAGCACATAACCTTTAATGGATTGCCAGTGTAGTGATGGTAAAAAAAAGACAAATAAAAAATGGAGAATGTGTATGAATTTCACCAATTTAAACAAGGCTTGTCCAAAGATAGTTTCTTTTACCAAAAATTAATCAATTAGTAGATGCCAAACTCAACCCAAAAAAATTGAATAGCCCATCCTTCAACGAGAAACCACATTTCTTAGTTATCGCCGTCAAGATATATCTTGTGTAACAGCATATAATAAATGAGGATAGATGAATGATGTAAATATTTGATAGATAAAAAATGCCCAAAATAGGTTTACCTAAACCTATTTTAAGCATTTCTCCTTATGCTGCTATCAATCTTTTTCTAATGTGGTCTATCATCCCAAAATGTGTTATATAACTCATCTCTGTATAAAAGTGATCATCTTCTGCAATTTTTAACTGCGATTGGTATGCCATTTGTACATGTAAAATTACACAAATAATTATCTATTGGTAAATAATATATAAAATAATTAAACTAAATTAACCATTATTTATTTTTAATAAATTTTATTTCATTTATTTTTAATTTAAAATAAAAATAAAAATTGATATTTTTAATATTTTAATTATTTTATAATGAATCTCAAATGAATTACAAAATTAAATATCTTTAAAAATTAATTAAATTTAAATTTTAATAATTTTTTCATTATTTTTTATTTATTTTTTATATCAAAATTAAATATAATAGCAAAATTTTAAGTGACATTCATAATGTTTTTAACTTATTTGAAATATTTTAATTAATTTCTAATGAATTTTAATTTATAAATATTTATAATTAATATTTAAATTTTATTCAATTATTTCTATTTTTTCTTAATATAAAATAAAATTTTAAAAATTGACATTTATAATATTTTAACTAATTCCTAATGAATTTTAATTAATTAATTAACATTTATAATTAATATTTAAAATTTCCTCAATTATTCCTATTTTTTAATTTGAAATAAAAAATAAAAATTGACATTTATAATATTTTAACTAATTTCTAATGAATTTTAATTAATTAAAATTTATAATTAATATTTAAATTTTATTCTATTTTTTCTTAATTTAAAATAAGATTTTAAAAAATGACATTTATAGTATGTTACCTAATTCCTAATGATTTTTAATTAAGTAATTAATATTTATAATTAATATTTAAATTTTTCTCAATTATTTCTATTTTTAATTTAAAATAAAAAATGGATATTTATAATATTTTAACTAATTTCTAATGAATATTTTAACTAATTTTTTAATTAATTCCTAAAGATTTTTAAATGAAAATTAAATATCTTAGAAAAATTAATTAAATTTGGGTTTTAATAATTATCATACAAAAATATTTAATTTCTAATTATTTTTAAAATCAAAATTAAAACTAATAACAAAATTTAAATTTAAATTCATTATATTTTTAATTAATTTACAATATTTTAATTAATTTGGAATGAATTTTAATTAATTAACATTTAAAATTTTTTCAACTATTGGTATTTTTAAATTAACTTTTTTAAAATTATTGCTGTTTTAATAATTATTATTTAACATTTATAATTAACATTTACATTTCATCTATTTATTTAAAAAATTCATTAAAAATAAATTACAAAAAATTAAAAAATAAAATGTCAATCGGGCACGTAGGGGCCAACTCACGCACCTTCAAAATTTTGGTGCATGAAATTCACACACCTGTATGTTGGCATTCTTTCTTAAAATTCTTTGGTTTTTTATGTTTTTTCAACTATATTTTCATACAAAAACCGCTAAAATTTACTCGCTTTCTAATTTTTTCAACAATGTACACATGTAACTTGTAAAATCTCCATATTTTAACTATTATTTTTTACAATTATCATTCAAAATACAAGCTTCATTAGTAAACTATAAATTAACTACTTACAAGTATTTTTAAATTTATCAATATCAATTTTTGTTATTTTTGTCGTTGTCAGAATTTATCAATCCATGTGTGCATTTTTAGAAGTAAAAAAAGTGAAGAAGATAAAGAAGAAAGTGAAGAAAGATAAGAAAAAGGTAAATTTTGTAATAAATTTATAGGGTAAAATTATCAATATAATTTATTTATGATGACACAATTATCAAAATGAATTATTTTATTAAAATTTTTTTAATGTTAGTTATAAATATAAAAAAATATTAAAATAAAATTATTTTCAAAAATTTTACTTATTTTTTTGCTAAATAGGTGTAGTAGGGAGGCGTTCCATGTCATAAAATGAATAATAATTTAAGAAATATCAATAATTAAACTAATTTTTCTCTTCATTTTCATTCTCTTTTTTCAAAAAATTAAAAGATCTTTATAGCTAAAAGTAAAAAAAGGAGTTTTTTTTTTTATAAAAATAAAATTTTATTTTAAAAATATTGTGACAATTTTATAATTAAAAAATTCATTTTAAAAAAAATTTAATTTATATTTAATTTTATCAAATTTAAAAAAAGTGCAAAAATATTCTACAGAAAAATACAAAATTAAAAAAGAAAAGAAAATGCACCACATAATCCTGAGTCTCTGAACAGAAATATGCCAAGTGTCACAGTCGATGCCAATTGAATCAATCAATGAGTAACCACTTTGGTTTCTTGAACCAGAGAAATAATTATATGAAAAATAAATTAAGCAACGCACCCCGCGGGAAGCAGCCAGGAGAAAAATTTGCAATTGTGGACAAGCATGTTCATGGCTGTTCACTACAGCACTCTTTCCTTCTCTTGCTTTCCCTGCACAACTAAAACAACAGTACTGTCCTCATTATCAACTTCCCCTTTCACTTCTGTTCGTCGTAGCATCATCAATCCCATTGCGTTCAAGCTCCCAAGAAGCAGATTAAATAAGGTTGTTTCTGCTATAGTTTCAGAAGAGAATGCAGTTGGTTCAAGTACTTCTGGCACTGATGTGTTTAAACTCACTTATTTAGAGGTGGGTCTTTTCTAAATTCGTTTGATTGAGTTTCTGTTTAGAGATAACTGTTAAAATTAGGTAATTTCGTTTTTGGGAATTTGAGCTTTTTGTTTAAGATATTTTGTTGAATAATTGATTTAGGGGAATAGTTGGTTGTGGGAAGTGGACGGGTTGAAAATATTGGTTGATCCAATCTTGGAGGGCAACTTGGATTTTGGAATTCCTTGGCTTTATGTTGCTGCCAAGAAATTCTTGAAGAATTTCCAGGTACTTTTATACTAGCTATATATATGTTCTTCATCACATAGTTATCTAATTAATTAGCTTGTTCTGATTGGTATGCTACTTTATTGCAGCTTAGTGATCTTCCACAAGTTGATTGTTTATTGATTACGCAGAGTCTTGATGATCACTGCCACTTGAAGACCCTAAAGCCACTTTCTAAAATGTCTCCAAATCTTAAAGTCATTGCAACCCTCAATGCTCAGCCATTGCTCGATCCCCTTTTTAAGAATGTGAGGGAGACATTTTGTCATTTTCATAGTTTTCCCGTTTGTTGGTGATATATTATCCTTTTAATTGATGTTTAGATGTTTTGTTTGTAGTTCAATCAATATTCACAAATGAGAATTAAGTGGTTGTTGAAAAAGTAACTGATTGTTCGTTCCTATTTTAGAGTTTCAAAATCTTGTTTCTGTGTAGCTCTTTTTAAGGAAGGTGTTGGTTGCTTTCTGTCTTCTATCCTCTGTTTGCTTTCATTATACCATTCTTTGTTGAGGAATTGTATTTAATTAATAAGTATGAACTAGTACATGATGAAAAATGGAAACTTATTTTTTTCAAATGCAATTTGCATTGTACTTATAGAGAGATAAATCAATAGATTTATTTGTGGTTATCCTCAACCTTAGCCCTTCCGAGAAGTGTCTTTCCTATCTATTTTATTACAGTTGGAAAGCGGCGATGACTTGATCCAGTGCTGGTTGATTTTTCTGTTCTTCAATGATTTCAGGACCTTTTGATGTATGTTCTCATCCCTTTTTTTGAGCTGTCATGACCTATGTTTGAATGGCACACACTGTGGACAGCTTGCTCACTTTTGTAAAATTATCATACAAGAATAATTTCTGTTTTCCATCTCTTGTTAAATAATAAATAATACATAAATAAATTAACTTTGTCAACTGGTTCTCAATGATGATGCTATTTTGCATTTTGGTGTACCATACTTGTTCATGCTACAAATCATTTGATGTTGTGGACTTTGTAGGCATTCTTGATGGTTTACAATCTTAGCAGCTGAAAATCTTACTCTTAATGGGTAATCTCACATTTTCCCCGATGTTCTGAAATATTGATGCTATTATGTAACTTTGCTGTCTTATACGGCTACATGCCTTGAAATTTCTTTTGTGGCTAGCATTATATGTGTCCATGGTGATTCTCTGTAATTAACAGGGCTTAATTAAGTTTCGTTTCCTACAAAACGATAGTAACAAGTTTACTACTCATATTTTGCACACTCTATTTCTTACATTTAAAAATATAGGTTAAACATAAAATCAAACAAGACTTTGCCAGAGCAAATTTTAAGGAAAACAGACTCATTATCTGCATATTTATAGGTTTAAAAATGTCTGAAATTTGAGAGTGATAAGAGATGCACTTTTCTTGCGTGAGGTGGTGAAAGTATTTATAAATTGTCAAAATTAATTTGGTTTTCAGGATTTCATTCATCAGTAGATTCTTACAGTGTCTGGAGTTTTACTTTGTTGCACACATTATCCTTGTGGATTTAACTAGACAAAACCAAAATAAGTATTTCCTCTGTATGCGATGCTACTCCTTTTTCCCCCCTGAATTCTCTAGATATTTTAGTTGGCATATGCTATGAAGTAAGTATCTTCAGTACAACCTTATTATCATGTCAACTTTGTTTGGAGGTCATTGGTGTGAAACCTGTCTGCTATCATCTTTGATAATCATTTTTTTATATGCTTGTATGTAGATTATCTGGGTTTACCATTTTAAATTTATTTTCAGAATCTTACAGGTTACATATCTAGAACCTGGTCAGAGCTGTGAAGTTGAAGTAAGAAATGATTTGAAAGTCGTAGTTAAAGCTACTGCTGGTCCAGTTCTGGGTCCCCCGTGGCAACGGCCTGAGAATGGGTAAATCTTTTGATCTTCGGCTTTCTGATATGATTTTAATTATGCATTTATTTTCAGCTGATTATGGGACTTTATTTATCTCTCCTCTGGTGCACTACTTTCTTTGTTTTTGATTAATGCAACGATTTAAGTTTTTCCCCTTTGGGTTGTAATATGTGGTCCAGGTATCTTGTCAATTCTTCTCAAGGTCAATTGACCCTTTACTATGAACCACACTGTGTATACAATAAAAACTTTCTGGAGAAGGAACGGGCTGACATTGTCATTACACCTGTCATAAAGCAGCTTCTTCCTAAATTTACTTTGGTTTCGGGACAAGAAGATGCAGTTCAACTTGCTAAGCTGCTGCACGCCAAGTATACAACCTAATCTCATTATGTGAAGCTAAGGTGATAACAATTTATTATGTTCATACGTATTCAACTTCCTTTCTTTGTTTTACAGGTTTATTGTGCCAATGAAAAATGGAGATCTTGATAGCACAGGGTTTCTCACAAGTATAATTCAGGCTGAAGGAACAGTTGAATCATTCAAGGTAGGATTCTCATTGCTGAAAAATAGTTGAGGTGAAAATCAATTTACTACATCAGATATTGTGCTTTGGGCTTGGAAGCTGTTAGCCAATTGTTTAACTTGCAATATAACCTCTTCTTGATACAACTGCAGTAGTAAAATGGTGAAATTTTGAGTTGATAGCAATCAGTAATGTTTCTAGTTTTCCCCTTTGAGATTTAACTTGCATCCATAAGAATGATGACTGACTTCTGCTTCATTAACGTATATTATAAGCAGAAACAATAGGGACTTCTATAATAGCTATTTTGATAAATTACTCAGCCCATAATTTAAGGATATATGTAACTGATCTCTTTGTCAAGTCTCTAATAATAACTTTCTGCCTAACATCTTATTTACATAGGCTTTGCTGTGAACTTGTATGAATCACTGTGTGCTAATCCATTGTGTGCAACGGAAGAGATCTTAATCATTTCTAGTATGTAGTGTAGAAGAGGGTTTAAAAGTTAATAGTAGTATCTCATGCAGACAGTCATGTGGTAAATGCTGAAGACATTAAGAGGCAAATCTGTGTAACCTTTTAGCCATGCTTTTGTTTTGAACAGCAGAAAAAATTTAAAAATGCTATAAGAGAATGTTCTACCACTTCCAATTGTTGAGTAAGGTTTCGTTTGGAATTGTGGTGTTTCTGAGAAAGTATTTGGTAACATCAATTTTTAGCGAGATCATGATACCTAGTGCTTTCTTTCATCCTAAAACATCTCAACGAAAGATAGTGACTAACCAGCCGAGACTGATTTGTGGTTCAGCCATTCTATTATTGATTTGTCGTATTTTTTATTTTAACATATCTTAATTAATTTAGGATATTAATGGAATCAATGGTGGTCAATGCAGGATCTTTTGTCGAAGGAAATACCAGATGCTCAGGTACTAGAACCCACCCCCGGTGTAGCTCTTGAAATTTCAGCATCTTCATAATAGTGCCCTTTTTTTTTCTTTCTTACAATATCTGTGACTTAGTTGCAGTCCCTTCACGGTGTATATCAAGTAATTAATATATTTCTTTCTTAGCAGTTGTCTTGTATGTTGTCGTACTCCTAAAATTCTAAATGTAACCAGGATTCAGCTCTGATCTATGCCTTTTTATTTAAGTGAAATTATAAAATTTAAATAAAATTTTGTGTATTCTTAACTAAACTAACCCTTAAACTAATATGAATCAAGAAAAACCGAACCCATAAATACTCAAATCCTAGCCATACACAATCCACTAGCAACTATCCTCACCTAATTTAAGACCAACCCATAAATACTTTATAACTCACCAAATTCAATTACATTTAAACAATAAAATTGAATTTGATTCAGTCCTCAATTTTCTTTTATCCCATTCAGTCAACGTCTCATTCAAAGACCCCAGTTGTTCTCTTGGTTTAACCATGATTACTTGAATAAATGACAACTCATTTACTTGATTATCACATCATTTGCAAGAAACAAATCAGGTAAACATTTATTTTGGAGAAAAAAGTTGAAAATTGGCAAGATTAAAGAAATTTAAGTTAACTAATATTTTATTTTATTATTTTATCTCTTCTATGTATTTTAAAAATTTTAACAAATAAGTTCAAAGTATTTGTAAGGTTCCAAGAAGTATTTATGGAGGATAAGATGTTGACTACAAAGATTGCAATATTAAACTAAGACAATTTCTATGCCAACAAAACATTTGTCTCTATTTTTATTTTGAAATTATTTTATGTGTTAAGTAATTATCATTTTTTAATCTTAGAATTTGTTCTAATATTATTTTAACTTGTACTAAATTTTTATAAAAGTCGCAAATGCTTTGTAAGAGAGAGCTTTTTTACTAGAAAAGTAAAATTGAAACATTGAGTTTTTTTTTTAAGTTTGATTAAATCTTTATTCTAAATTTTTTTGTTACTGAAATTTAAGTGGTGGTTTACTTAGTTAGTAACTTTACTTTTATACTTTAAATCTATCACAATTATTTTGATTTTTTTTCTCTTCATTTAATTTACACGCTACTCATCTGATAACATTATTAAATTTATTAAAAATCTATGTCATAAACTATTACTCTATTTGAATCGTGTAAACTTAATTAAAATAACTCTAGAAAGTGATAATGTAAAAAATCATTAACGAGATTTGTTTGATTAACTTTTAATTTATAGTAAAGATTGATAAGTTGAATCTACTTACGAGGATTTTTTTTAACAGTTTTACCTATAAAAAAGTCTCAATGCATATAGTATAAACAACAAATAAAAAATCCAAAAATGCCTCAAATTGGTCACTTTGTTCAATTCAGGAAGTATACATGAACATGACAAAATAAAATGAAATAGCAACGCTCCCACCAACTGTGTACAGGTTTGCACAGCACAACAGCCTAGCCTTGCTTTAATGGGCCAGATAACCCATGTCATCAAAAAGCATGATGTATGAAAAATATAGACACACTAGTAAAACATTAATTTCCGTTGACCCAACGTGTTCCTTGTTATGGACCAAGCTTCAGTAAATATTTGTTAGGTCATTGGAATATTCCCAAATTTCCAATATTGTTAGTGATCCACACTTTCCACAGTAAACAGGTTGGGAAATGACTTTTTTGTACCAAATCTTCTTCGGAAGTGAACAAATTCAGTTTGAACGATTTTGATCAAAAATTTAAACCAATCTAAAATTATAAGTTTTGATTTGAATCAAATGATCTAAATTATTAGTAAGAGAGAAATTGATCTAATCCAAACTAATAACTATTGATTTAATTTGTCGATTTAGATTTAAATTCTAAATATTAATATAATATAAAACTTAATTTTTTTATGTAATTATATTTATCTTTAAATTTAAATAATTAATATAATTACAAGACTTTATTCTTTTATAATTGAAAATTTTGTTATGGTATAATAAAATCTATCATAAAAATATAAGACATCATTAAAAATATTTTTTAAAAAATTTTAATATTTTTCAAATATATTAATTTAGTGCAATTTAATTAATTTATATTAATTTAAAAAAAAATAAAATTAATATTATTGATTTAATTTTTTATAACAAAATCGATCCAATAAATTTATAAATTATCTCCCAGCCTGATCTTCTTAATTCTTTAAGAGATCCCAAAAGATATTTGGCCTTTCCATACACTCAAAGGACACGCCTCTTTTCTAATAACTATTTAATCTCAACTGCAACTCCCACATTTCATGGAACCATGTCTATCCCCTTACTCTTGCATACAATCTACCACCATATTATACTTACTAGATAATACTCTGCACTAAAGTCGATTGGGTATTCTTTCCTACAATTATTCTACTTCATTGCATACATCTCATCACCAAATCTAATCGCATCAACCGATCACAACCGTCCGATGTTTTTCGCTAAATTTATAGATAATGGACCAATCATACGTAATCAAAACACATAATAGGGGCACTTAGGTCAATTTTCTTATGAAACCCAAGCTATAATTCGCACGTTTTACATAGGACAAAATGCACAGAAAACAGTCTTTGGGAAAAAAAATGAAGCTAAATAATGGTGACAGAATCTTGGACGAGGCAAGATTCCGAGGATCAGAATATCTTCTCCCCGGCTAGAAGATAAGTTCCAAGATAGAGAGAATATACTGGGACTACAGATATATATTAAAAAGTCTAATAAATATTGAAAAATATTTTTTAATTATAAAAATTATAAATATGCCCATGTTCCTAGAATATTCCATGCGGGCCATAGACAAACGTATAGATGAGTACAATACTTTCTTCTTATTTATAGCAAGAAAATGTGGCCAGTGCAGATGAGGTTAGACCATTGCAACAGCTACAGCTTTGTCTTACTCCTACGAATAAAATAATCATATTCCAGTGCTCTGCGTTGCCATTTCCTCCGTAGTGGGCCTCGTTCTATTGGAATTCTCAAGTGGCCACCGTTTACACAAATCATTTTCTTTTTCCTTTGGTGGACCCATTAAACAATTAATTAAAACAATGATGTTGTTGTTTCATGGTCATTGATGCTGCTAATTCGGGATGGCAATCCACCGGATACCGGCTGGGAATTGTCGCTCCCGTTCTCGTTTTGACAAGTTCACACCCATTTTTAACTTTGCATTTTTCTTGCAACACAATTATATAATGTTAGGTTTATATTTTATATAAGCATATTTTGTATTAAAATAATTAAATTTAATAAATAGTAATTGATAAATAGTGCCATATAAACAGTGATACCATTTTGAATAGTGAATGAACAGTGCCAAAAGTTTAGAATCACAGTGGCTAACTAATGCTCGACTCCCATCCGAGTGGCCATATTATTTGAAAGGTTTACTTGACTTACGCCTAAATAATGATTGTGCGTGTGAACGGTAACTCAAAAAAATATAAATATTTACAAAGTTTAACCTAATAAATAATATCTCCTTTATATTTTAAAAATTATCTGAATAGAAATATCATTCTCTAATTTTTAAAATATTATCTATTTTTTTTAAAAAAATATAAATCATATTTTTATAAGTAAGATTTATCTAAGTATTTTTTTTGATAAATTTTTAACTTTTTTTCTCTAAAATCTAATTGAAAAGCCTACAGAATTATGTAAGGTGCAAGTAATTAAAGGGTCTAGTTTTATAAATGTGTCGATGAAAGATTTTATTTAAAAAAATATTTTAGAGTTTTGAAAACATGATTACTTAAAGTAAGTCAAAATTAAGTTATAAAAATTTTTGTAAGAAATTACTATTTGTAAGTTTTTATTTAATAATGAAATATTTTAGTTGTTCATGTTATTAGCCTAAAAGATTTTTATTTTATGAAGAAGTTTTTTATAAAATTTTCTTTTGTTAACAAATTCTTGACTTTTTATTTTGTTTTTACTTATTACTTTAATTGTTTATTATTGTGGCATTTTGTTATTAAATTGTCTAAGATTTATTGATGGAGTCAACAAGTCTTAATATTTTTTAATTTATTGATAATTTATTCACTCATTTAAGTCCGAAGAAAGGAATTTCATTTAACTTTAATGTTGATTTTATAGATGGGGTATCTTTAAATACTTTTTTTTAGATTTTAATAAAATCATATATAAATATAAATTTTTATAAAACTAACAAAAAGTACTTATTAATACTAGCACTATTATATTTAATTGTTAGTTAACTAATTAAAATAACTTTACGTGTAGAATTTTAGATATTATAGTATTTTTCGCATATCCTTCTTGAAATTTAGAAAACTAAACAAAATATTCTTGAAAATTATTTTTTTAATATTTTAATATCTAATTAATTTAATTTAATAAATATATATAAATTAAGTGTTAGTTTTAATACAACAATACCATAAATTGTTTGCATGTGTAGAGTTATAGACTGTTAAATTTGATATATAAAATTATATGATATGCATATATGCAAATATATATTATAAATTACTTCTTTATATAAAATTATTTTAGTTATTCTAAAATATTTTTATGGTTGTTGAAATTAATTAGATCAAAATTTTTTATTTTAGAAAGATAAAAATTGAAGGTTTTGCATTCACATGTGTTCTCAAATTATTTGAAATCAAATGGAAGAACAAGGATTATAACATCAAATGAAGAGAATGTTAATGATAGAAATGACGGCAAAAAATATTATTGGACTTTAACCCTACGAAATAAATAGAGCAACGTACTAATAACAAGCCATTGCACATTACACATAAAATATGTTATAGTAACATATTGCCCCATGTTCTCCAATTAGCTGTTTAATCATGAGTTGGTGCGCGAACTATTAAGCAGTGTATATAAGCATAAAGCAACTTGAATTGGAGTAATTTAAGCAATTTAGCAACAGATAAGCAATTTGAATTGATGAAATTTAAGCAATTTATAGTATTATTCTATTAAAATTAACTTTTAATTTATGTATATTTATAAAATTAATTTAGATATCAAAATATCTATAAAGAAAATAACTTGCAGGACCACTTTTTGTTAATTTTTTAAATTTTAAAAAAATTATATGAAAAATATTACTAATATTTAAAATTATATGCACAAAATTATTTTAGTTATTATATTATTTTAGTTAATCAAGTATTAGTTAAATATAACGGTATTATTATTAAAGGATATTTTTTGTTAATTTTATAAAAATTTGTATTTATTCATAATTTTATCAAATTTTAGAAAAGGTATTTGAAAATATCCCTTTTATATATTTTTATATCTAACAATGAAAATAAATAAAAGTATAAATTAATTTTCGTTAAATAAGTATATATAATTAAATTAGGACAGATCTTCTTTATAAATAAAAAAAAAGTTTTAAGTGAGTTAAAATTTACCATAATGATTCATGATCAATGTATCTATTAAATAAATAAGTTAAATATATTTACCTTTTAATAACTTATCTCTAGATTGTTTTATATTACTATCATATTTAAATAATTTATTCCGAGCAAAGACAATTAAATCCTTAATTGTTTGTTTAAATATCAATTAAGTCCCTTCTTTATATTTCTATTGTTTCCAATCCAATTGTTGGTTATGAAAGATTTTATAAACCGAGTGAGGCAGAGTATAGCGGCGATGTAACGAATGTATTGAAAGTAGAGACAATCTAAGGGAAAGTGATTTTTTTTTTTTTAACAAATACCATGACACTTTATAGCATTCTAATAATGTAACGAGTGACATTGGCTATTGATATTAACAGTTGATTAAGCAAAATTGGATGAAGTTTGCAGGTAAATCCTTTGCAAGACCTCCAACATTTTGCCAACAAGAATTGTAAAAACATGTTGTGCACGTAAATTCTTGGGGCGTTAGATCTGATCCAAATGCAGTTTGAATTCTTATTTTCTCGTCCTTTTTAAGAAATAATATAGAAGAATCATACTATATATTGTTTTTCCAAGGCGCAATGAAGCAAGAACTGTTATACACGCAACCGAATTTTCCAGGACATACAGCATCAGTTTCCTAACCGACAAAAAGATTTCGTTACATCCATTTTCAAATTGTAATTTGCGTTAATTTTAATTTCTTGTACAAGAAGATTTTCCACGAGTCAAGATTCTTTTATTCTCAATCATTTATTATTTGCCGTTGCCCTTTGTGAGGTGGGTCTTCAACTTTTCTGTGAAGAAAGAGGAATACAAATTGTCCCAACTTTGTCAATTAAGCGTAGAATTTCTCTAAGCATGTAATCCATGGCATACTTCTATCTTTTTTCCAAAGTAAACATTGATCTAGAACTTCTCAACGTAAGTTTCAGAATATGGTTGATTTTCCGTTTTCTTATTGCAGAATCATGAACAATTGTGTTGCTGGTTGAAAATTAGTGAATGTAATTTATTCTTCCACTACTCTAGTTTCTGGAAACAATTTGGTGAACCACAAGGATACTTATTCAAGAAGGTTTACTGTCACTATCCAGTGTATCCGACAAACTCCTATAAGTTTTACACTACAAAAACACCTGAAAGAAGAAAAAGTTTATCGTAGCATAGAGGGGGTTTCTACCAAGCTTTGTTACAAAATTTTACATCATCCTCTTCCTATGGCTACTAAAACGCAGGGGAGGTATGCGTGGAGGAAGATGTGGATGGAGAATTTGGATGTTGGCCGCCTTCACTGTGACTGCCCCTTTCTTCTGATTCCATGTGCTCATATTGTTCCTGTAGCGATCTTTGCATTACTAATGCTGAAGATTGAGGAACAGCAGGCGGTGGTGCTGCTACCGGTGCATAGATTCCATTGGTAGCTCCAGTCATAGTGGATCCTTCCCCGGATGATTTTGTGGCAACTGTTGCATATTCAGGCGGTGGTACCCATATGCCTCCAACCACTACAAATTGGGGTGCTTGTGGGTTGGCGTTGTTGTGCATTGATGGACTCGGTCTCCTCATATGCAGACGATATTTCTGAAAAAAATTGAGTAAATAATGAACATTTTGGCTATGCTTGGACCCAGTGCATTGCTGTGAAAAAATATTTGTTATGATTGAATCCGACCAATTTCAAAATGCAAAAAATTAATCACAATTATATTATCATAATAAAAAAAATGATGGAATCTATCAACAATTACACACTATAGTATGGTGATTCCATAACTGCACAACAAATTTGTAGGTGATGGAGAAGATTACATCTTCAATTTGATATCTTAGGCCTAATTTACATCAGTCGATTGATGGGTATATACCGCCTCGCAGTAGAAAGATAACTTAAGTTCATTCCAATTCAGTGAGGCTCAATCAAAACACCGCAATTTTTCATCAATTGGAGATTTATATCGAATGAACAAGAATAATTCATAGACTATTATAGTTACTAACCTGTAAATGGCTCTTGACTTCGTCATTAGTTAGCCCATCAACCTTCATTATCTCCCTGATTTGCTTGGGCGTAGCAGCTGCAATTCAATTGATTCCTCATATCAGCACACATTCCACATTTAATTTAATTCCATCGGACAAAAAAAATCAACACATACCGTGTGAACCACCGAGTTGTTGAAGGGCATGCAAGAACCTTCTATGCAATTCAGGCGACCAACACCGCCTTGGTTTCCTTTGAGTCTGCCCTTCTTTATCCTCTCTTTTACCGCTTCCACCGCCACCCCCGCCGCCACTACCTTTATTAACAGTCTCAGTCGTAGAACTAGTTGCAGCCGCTGGCACGGAAGAATTAACTTTGCCAACTGGTTGTTCGGTCTTTTCTACAGTTTTCTGGAATGGCTGAAATGCACCGCCATTTCTCTTCACCTCCACCACTGTTGTTTTTCTAGGAACATCCTACAAGAGAAAAGGAAAAAAAGAAAAATAAAGAAAATGAAATTTTCTTCTCTTTTCTTTTCCTTCTAAACTTTCCCAGAAACCAAACAAATGGAAAGTTAAAGTTTAAGATGTTTGTAAGTACCTCTTTGGGCAGTAGATCTGGGATTGATTCCATAACTGAACAGATCTAAGCCAGTCTGATTTTTTCTTGTCACTGTTCTTCTCTCTACTGCTTGCGGGGGTCTTATGTGAATGTAGTTCTTCATTATCTTCAGGAGAACAACTCCTTTTCACAGGAATAAATTCCTCAAAGACAGGAACATCACTTGATGTCTGTTCCGAACACTCAGATTGTCCATGCATGTAGTCCGTCGTCGTACCAGATAACTCCCGTCTGCATGCTTCAATAGCTGCAGCAGGAAACACTTCCTAAAATACAAAACAAAATTCATATCTAAAATGAAAATAATAATAATACATACATACCTTGTGTGACAAGCTCTAAACACAAGGGAAGTTCGCGTTGGAAGACCTGAATCTTGCGCTTTTCCTCCTCCAAAGCTTCAACATAGTCATGACACCTCTGCATTTTTTCAGCATAATTCATTTCTGTCTTAACTTTTTAAGTTATGTGGCTTTAATTTGTAAAAGAGATTAGATTATAAAGGGGGGGAGCAGATGTAAAAAATGATTATAAGAACAAGGGTTGTATTTGGTATTGGGTTTAAGACAAAGCATAGATAGATCCGAACAAACGAAAGCAAAACGAAACGTAGCAGAGGAATAAGGGATCCGAGTAGAATCAATAAATGGAATAAACTTTGGAACCCAGACAGAATAAAAAGAGAAGAAGGCTAAATCGACGTCGGATGCGTGGAATTGATGAAATCGGAGGGCGGAGAAGAGGCGTAAGGAGAAATCGAGGTCGGGGCGTCGCGTAAGAAAAACGAATCTTTGATTGATTGAAGGGTTGTCGTTGCTGTCTTAGAGTGAGAAAATTGAGGGGTTGTTTATATAAGAGAAGAGAGAGAGAGTTGAATATTCTAGGGTGTAATTCGCTTTTCGTCTTTTCTGTGTGGGCTGGCATTTGCATCACCTTCTCACTTTCTACAGATAAGATCAAAGACCACTCTAGTGGTCCAGACCCTTTTCCCCATCCCCTGCACACGTTCTCACAGGACAGGATTTGTACTCTTTTTTATTTCTTTTCTTACCCGTTATGGTATTATTTTTTTTCTCATTTTTATTCTTCAGCATAAATTTAAACTATATTTATTATCATCATACCTGACAAATATTATGTAGATTACTTGTATTATTGAAAGATGATACAAATGTCGGCCGAAAATAGGCGGTGCTCACGATAATTATCTACAACGCCCTTACTGTATTTCATTTGTAATTTTTTTGTCCCTTTGGTTTTTGATTGGCTTTTTTTTTTTTAGCTTAATTTTTTCTCTCACAATCGAATATTCCTTGGTGGGATAGGCACCACTTGAGCGTTTTTTAAGGGAGAGAGGAATCTTGTGAGCGTGTAATCACAGAGACCACGTCGCGTATGATTAGGTTTACCAGCAACAAGTCATGATTGTGTCCTTTCACGTCCATTAGGGGCCAATTAGCTTGTCTTACCCTCACCCACTATTCCTTGCCTTGCGGTTCGGTGAATTATTGCTCAATCCACTCGCATTCTAAGGGCGCGTTGTGTTCGTGGCGTGCCACCCTTTTAAACTGTAACTAAATGCCACTTTTGATTTAAGGCCCACCTATGTTTATGCCACGGTCGAGATAACTCACAACTCTCCCATGATCATCCAATTATGTTGTTACATCCCTTTCAAAAAAAATACAATAATAATAAAACAATATTAATTATTTTTTTCTCCCCTATTTTGTATAAAATCTCTTTAGGTTATAACCCTAGTGCTTCTCTAACTATTTTTTCCTCTCTCAATTTTCTTTTTTTTTGAGAATGGCAGTGGGAAATTTCGAATTTATTAATTAGAAGATTAATCATAATTACTTAGATTAGAGGTTGAGATAACAGGGAGGAGTATAGACTTGAGAGGAATATATAAAGACAAAAATTGAGAGAGTTGCAAGTACAAATGCATGGCATAAGTAAGAAACAAAGACCGGTTCAGAAAGGGAAGAGGCATAGTAAGTTGTCTGTGTGCCACTGCTTGTGGCACACACCTTTTATTAACACGAGCCGCCTCATGACACGAGATGCTCGAAAGCCATGACCGAAAATCCGGTCCAATTTGTACTTGTTTTGTTTTACATGGAAGCTAATCGAACCGAATCAATGGAGAATATCCAATTTTTGATACCCTAACACCGGCATAAGAATATGCGTTTAGCCGATTATTTAATTTTAACAAGTGCTTTTGATGAATATATCAATAAAAGGGGGTTGTGAAACTATTCATCTTCCATCAATATATTATAAAAAAAAAAAACGTAAATTTAATCAATACTTTTTATGGCAAATTCTACGTTTTTAATAATGTGGGGTTTGCCATGAGCAAACGTTAAAACGTTTAGACGAAGAATAATGTGAAATATAAATTCTTTGCATAAATTTATGCGGCATGTAAGTACTGGTAAAATAAAATATAAAAATTTCATGCAATTAAGGGGGAGAAATAATGGTGGCCACAGATTGCACTTTCAATATAAATTTCCGTACAGCTTCCAGTTAACAATGAATAGCCGCCCGGTGTAATGGAATGGAAGGTAAATATCTTCTCATTGTTGGTCCCCAATTCACACGATTCGTAAAAATATCGAAATTTCATTGTCACAAAGTCAATTGTGAATCACATTTCATCTGCAAATAAAAAAATAAATAAATAAGAAGAAACATTTGCTTCAGTTAAACCAGACCGAATGAATATTGGAACGATAATTGTCTAATCTATAACTAATACTAATAATCGTTTAACTAAGGCCATGCATTTTGGGATATCAAAAAAACTCAAGAGAAAATAATAAAAGTTTTTTTTTTTTATTTCTTAATTTTATACAGCACAAAAATTTTAAAGATTAACGAAGAAGAATGAAAAAAATAAATTAATTTTATAATTGTACAAAATAGTCTAGTGTCCATAAAATAATTTTTTTATTGGGCCTATAAATTGTTACTAAAAGCACCTCCATCCATACTGAAGCCCATAAAGTGTTTCCGAATATTATCAATGGACTCGGTACATTTGTCTTTCAATTTCAAGACTGGAAATATTGGCAGAACGTAAACTACAAAAGCAGAACAAATATCTCATGTGTTATTCGTGAATGTGATAAGGTGGATCTTCAACTTTGAAGGTAGATTAGTTAGATGGATAAAAGAGATCCCGGTCAAAATGAAAGTGGACCACGACTAGGAATCCGAAGAGACGAAGAGATATATAGAATTAAAGAAGGGTAGTTAATGGGTAGTAAATGAAAATGGTTGCATTGGCAGTGAGTGTCAGCGTAGCACAATACACTGCAGTCTGATGTGACTAATATATAAGATATCAAGGAAAAGGGGCGGCCATTGGGGTTACTGTTTTGCTTTTCCAGGTTTCCTTTCTAATACAAGAGGAAGATTAGGGCAATCTTTACTTTTAGCTTTCGCCTATTCATTTCACATTTTTACCATGTTCATATACCAATTCACTTTCCATATCTAGAGTTTTATTTTTGTCTACTTTCATGAGTTGGGCACATGTCAATCAAACTCTCTCTTCACTTTTTTTTTTTTTTTCCTTTGTTTCGGCCATAGAGAAAGATCAACTGTTAATTCGTGTTTTCAGTTCTCAATTCTGTGTTTTTGAATTATTTTACTAGTTAAGCTTAATTTTTCGCAAAGTGGGCAAGACAGATTAATAAAAGTGCCACGAATGCGATGAAATTTATCATGATCGCTTTTCGAAATAAGTGTCAAATCAATATTTGCCCTTCACAAAATTAAAAACATTACATATATCCTGTAAAAGTAAATTGATTGCCAAGTTAAATATTTTTACAACGTGTAATAATGTTTTATCAGTTTTCAATTGTGTCTTGGCAAACTCGTTAATTTGTTTTCTTACAGCCCTGATAGCTTGATTACGGCCGGAGACTGCCGCCTTTCTAGTGATTAGATCCCTTAATTAAAGGCCATCATTAGTACTCCGATATAAAAGAGGTAAACGCCTTAGTATATTATCCAAATAATATCAACAAAAATACGATAATTAAATTAATAGAAGTTGATCAAGCATGCCCATTATTGGGATTTTCTATAAGATTTCCTATTAACTGAGTTAATTACTTTGTTACATTCTTGCTTAAAACATGCTAGCTTTTAAGTACTAATCATAGTCAATAACTAAACCATGTCTTTTTTTTTCTTTAATTTGTCCACATTAGTGCTACAATTAAAATTGTAAGTAAAAGAGAATCACCCAAAGAATGCATGTAAATTCAAAGATAAAATATAAAATAATTAAGATAATTAACAGATACCTCATCTTTGTCAAAATAATATATAGTGTAATATATAAAAATTACAAAGGCCACTCCTGAAGATAATAAAAGAAATATTTTTTATTAAAAATATAAAATTATCCTTCTACTATTGACTTGTTAAAAATATTATATAATATCTTTCTTATTTTTTATTTTATTTTTATTTTGAAATATAAAACTTATTTATTAAAAAGTTAAATATATAAAAATTATATTTTATATTTTAAAATGGGAATAAAGTATTATCTTAATAATATTTTGAAATATTTTTCACTTATATAGATTAAACATATATAATTTTATATGTTATTTTGACCATTGACAAACTTTAATAGAGGCATCTATTAATTACCCTAATTAAGTATAATGCACAGAGTTTTATTTTCTCTTTGTATTGAGTCTCTTCTTAGATCAAGGCATAATATAAAAAAGTACAACAAACGCTGTAGTTTATGACTAGAATAAAGGAGCACTACTATTCAACTATAGCCCTCGTATCCACTTCCAATAAGTTGAAGATATTGACAAGAAAAGGCAGAAGTTGTGCTGGTAAAAGTATCTATTTCCCTTGTTTCACACGTATCAACCTGACTTTGTCCCATGAATGTACATTAAAGACCATCAATCACTATACCATATTTCATGTACAGACAATGCATACTCATCAAGCTTCGTGGTTGGCCTTGAACTCTCTTTGCTGCTGGCCACAAGTTCAGTAAGTCACAATGTTGCAAACACATAGTAGATTTCATCATGATCATCATATTCTTTACTCCAAGGCCAAACCTAGCTTAGTATTTTCAGACAACCCTTTTCAGTGGACTACATGAACATCTTGATAGAAGGTTTGAAATAAGCACGGTTGATGGTATGGATTGTAACAATTATCTACCATTAAAGATTTAAATTTTGGCGTATATCCAACCAAAATGATGGTCCATTAACCGTTTGGTTTGGTCAATTGGTGTTGTCGATCGATACCTAATTGAATCGTTGATTTTATTATGAAAATGGATGAATGTTGAATAGCGCAGGGTTCCATTATGATGCTCAACCGCTCTTAACTACTGTAGAGATGAGTGGTGTGTTTAAAGTGAAAGATTCATCACTTTTTTTCTCACTTTTTGATCTACAGTAGAAAACTTTCATATTTAAGTAGCATGATGGAATTAATACGTAGGAGCACTTGAAATTATTCACTGTTATAGTTTAGTATAAACTTTGAATGCTTTTTGCTTACCAAGGTTGTTCCCATATGGTAAGGTATGTCCTAGCTAGCTAGCTTATCTTATTGGACTAACAATCTACAGCTTTAATTAATTAAACTGTGCCAAGCTTGGCAGTAACTAGCGAATTAATGACGTGTGTACGTTGTTGTCATATGACTTGATGATTCTTCGACCTTTTCTTTTTCTATTTTTGATGTTCATTAAGTTATTTGAAATTATGGGTTTGATTCATTTCTGCATTATAACATCTCGCTCCACCTCGAGAAACCCTAAATCTCCATAACTATCACTGTCATAATACAGTTGAACAGACTTGATCAACTTGAGAATTGAGCATTGAGAGAGAGAAAACAGTAAATATTGTTATGGTATTCTGTACATTTTTTTAAAAAAATTTTAGATATAATAGTATTATATTTAAATTTAAGTAATATAATAAAATTATTTAATTAATAAAAAATTATTTATTAATAATAAATAAAAAATTAAAAATAAATTTTATAATTTTTTTATATTATATTAATTAAAAATAAAATTTTATTTTATTTTTTTATTTATTATTAATAAATAATTTTATTACATGAGTGATAACATCACCGTATCCATCTATCCATCTAAAATTTCTCCTCCTTTGCCGGTTCATCGTCTCCTTCGCTCCCAAAGATGCTATTATCAACAAATCAAATTATCATTTTCTTTCGGTCCACGTGCTCTCTCTCAAGCGAACAAAGGCATTTTAAAAAAACACTTCTCTGTTGATATATCTTTATTGAAAATGTTTTTCCAGTTAATTAACACTCAACACAAAACCCCTAATACCCATACAAATTCTTTATTTATTCCCTTTCTCGTCCCACTGTTCCTGTCCAGGGTTCCATCCAAAACTAAAATATTAGCTCTCTGTCCATCTCACCCTCATATAACAATCATCACCATGCAGACTCCGGCTTCCGTCGCTTATATATCCTCCAGTGAATGTGCGTTTTTTCAAGCTGATGATCAAGAAGATGAAGATTCCATAACTCTTTCTCTTGGTCCACCTAGCCAACACGTTTCCAAACACCCTAGCTATCATCCCTCCTCAAATCAACTCGGCAATAACCACAATCCAACTAGTAAAAGCGGTGTAACAGTCGCTCTCCACATTGGTCCGCCAGCAACTGAAGCCAGGACTAGCAACAATCCTAATGATATTGGTAATGGTAATCTGGTTGAAGGACAGTACTGGATTCCTTCACCAGCACAAATACTTGTTGGCCCGGCACAGTTCTCGTGCACTGTCTGCAACAAAACATTCAATAGATACAATAATATGCAGGTCTCAATAAAATAATCGCACGAATAATTAATTAATTACTTCTTATTTTTTATAAAGTTTAAGTGTATATTATGTTGCTCCGTTTCCTGTTTAGGTTTTAGTTGTTACTTATTTATATGCTTAATTAAGTCTGCATATACAACTGCATTCTCTTGCTATATTCTTTTTTCTACGTCTTGTGTATTTTTAGATGCACATGTGGGGGCATGGTTCACAATACAGGAAGGGCCCGGAATCGCTAAGAGGGACAAAAGTTGCTTCTTCTATGCTCAGACTGCCTTGTTATTGTTGTGCTGAGGGTTGCAAGAACAATATAGAGCACCCGAGATCAAGGCCATTGAAGGATTTTCGGACACTACAGACACATTACAAGCGAAAGCACGGAGCAAAGCCTTTTGGGTGCAGGAAATGCGGCAAGGCTTTTGCTGTTAGAGGAGATTGGAGAACTCACGAGAAAAACTGCGGAAAGCTTTGGTTTTGTATTTGCGGTACTGATTTTAAGCACAAGAGGTCCCTTAAAGACCACGTTCGTGCCTTCGGAGATGGCCATGCACCCCATACTGTCGAATTATGTGAAGTCGAAGAAGAATATAACGATGAAGAAGATGAAACTGATGGTGGGAATTTGGGTCCTGTTTTAAGATAGATTATTGTTACTAGTTAATTAAGATAGATTAGCAAGTGTTTCTTTGCAATGAAAGAGAGTGAGAGGACGAACACAAACAATACAGTGAAAGCGAAGGCTACAATCTGTATTCAATGTTTAAAGTGTCCGTCAGATTATATAATCTAAGCACCTATTTGTTATACCTTTTTTGGTAAAAATAAGTACACGCATAGATATGACATAGATATGCATCCATACATATTTTCATAGAAGAGAGAGATGAGTCACCATTATTTTAAAAGGTGGTCATGTAAATTCAGTAGTGACTGCAGATAAGAGCTTACATGCATGCAGACATGTACAGTAGAGTCACAGATTCTACTGTTGATATTTAACTTTGCAAAATTTTGCCGTTGACATCGGGACTCTCTTTTAACTTGATCACGTAATCTCTTTCATTATAATACTGAATCTCTCTGAGCTTGGACTACCACTACAAACACTTTGATCGAACCCTTTGTCAGGAGGGTACGGAGGGACCACTGATAATTTACTGTTTTTGGGGTTTCACCCAAAGGGCTGTCTCCTTTTTTACCTTCACAGACACAGCTTTAAATTTTCAGATCTATCTTATTAATTTTTATTCTTATTGATAATTCTAATCTGCATGCATCTTTTTCTTTTGTTTACCTTTCATTATTCCTTCATTGCTAGTGTTACTAACTTTCATTTGTGTCTAGTAGCCTCAATGAAGACTCTTTTCTCCCAAGTATTGTACGCATGCCGCCCTTCAAATCAGAAGGCTCTTCTCTATCTTATTTGCATTACATTCTACCAACATGGAGAAAAAATAAATGATTTTGTTGATATACACTATACATACTCCATATAAAATATCTTGTTTGGTGGTTTGGATAATTCATAAGTTGTAAAGCTCTGAAATCTATACTTGATATTCGTTTCTAAATCTCAAGCAAGGCAAGCCTTAGGCTGCGTGCCATTAAGTCCTTGGAATGATATGTGACACAGATTTCACTTCCCAAATGTCATGCTAAATTGCTAAAGCTAACAAGAGACGTTTTACCATCCAAAACCTTTTGATGCATAATATTCTTGTGGAAGTACATTGAGCATTTAGTAGATAAACATGTTTATAGGTTACGAGTTATATATGTTTATAATTAACGTATTTTTATATTGGAAACTTTTCAAAAACATCCCTGATGTTTGAAAAAAAATCACCTTACTTCTATAGTTTACAGAAATAGTAAAGTTAGGTTCTTAATGTTTTAGTCAACGTCAAATTTCTTTGACTAAGCACACTTAACATCTGTTTGTTTACACGGCAAGTACACTGAAGTAAAATTATTAAACTTTGTACAGATGTTGTAAAATCTTTTAGAAGAACAAAAAAATCAGCTTATTTTTTATTTTTTCTTATTCCTTTAAGGAGTGAAAAGCCAACATATAATTCAAATTTGAGAATTGAAAATTTGAGAGATCAACCGTCCTTTTACCCTCAAAAACTTCTCTTTGGTGTTCTCAGAATCCTGTTATGCATAACAAGTGGGGATGCCATTCATTCTCATGTAGAAAGATCGCTATCCCATGTAATTTTACGAAGAAAAAACTTGCAAGGTGAAGTTAGTGAAGAAGAGCAAGCTAACTTGAAGTGGATAAACAAATAAAGCAATGTAAGAAAAGAAAACAAATCCGTAATTAGATATTGATACAAGCAAATATGAACTTAATGCATAAATCTTTAGAAGAATGGTGAGAAAATAAGTGAGTAATGTATGAGAAATTCTTATACTTCCTTGTTATATTTTAGAAGCCACCACATGTCTCCTGTGTATAAAAATTCATACAACCCTTCATAGGAATACTTCTATTCACAATATCTCTTCACTTATTTTCGTTAAATTAAGTTTAAACTTAATTAAATGTGTAAATTAAATCAAAATATGAAATAATACATTAAAAGGTCATGTTTAGTCAATCCAAGCCGTGACTTGGAAAACCCGTCACTAAAACTCTATATATAATGGCCATCAACAAGACAAAATATAGATTTCTCAAGGCTGCTATGCCAATGCTTCTGTTTGAGCAAATATATGTACACACATGCATGCTTTATTCATGCATTGTTTTGCAAAATCTCCAACAGCCCCCCACTATTTTCAAAATATATGCAATATCAAAAACAATTCTCTTGCACAGATTTAAAAACTTTATACATAAATAAAGATCTCTTTTGAACTTAAATCTTCATTTAATAAAAATATATTAAAGTTAATCAAGCTAGTATGGTAGGTAAGTTTTAAACCAACAATCTTATTTGATTAATCAAATATATCTCACACATAAATTTCTCATTCTTAGATATTTTTCAGTCGACGCGTGGATTGGCATTATATTTTTTATCCTATTTTCATGAATGCTCTAATAACCAATCAAGTTATATAAAAAGTTGCACCATCTTCAACATTCATATAAATGGACTTATCAACAATGCCCTTGTAACTAAACATTGGAAAATAACAATGTTATAAGTCCACTAAAAACTAAGTAGTTTATCCTTTTTTTGATTCATTACAAGTAATAAGTACTTTCACCTGTGGAACGCATTTGAAGGTTATAGTGCTTGCAATGATAACTTATAATATACTTTTCTCATTGAACCTAAGATCTTGATACTTCAAGTGCTAGGGCAAGTTTCTATTATTAATGATATTTAATGATGGCTTCAATCCTATCCCTTTGAAGTTTTTAATATAATATACCTTGAAATACTTTAGTTAAAGGGTCAGCCAAATTTTAGCTAAATCTTACAAAATCAATTATAATTATTCTTTTAATAATCATTTTTCTCACATATGCATTTCTTAGACCAATATGTCTAGACTTACCATTATAGATTTGACTATATATTCTTAATAGTGTTGTCTGACTATCACAATGTATAGACATAAGAGGCATTGATTTGGGTCATATAGTTATTTAAATTAACAAATGCTTTAACTATTTAGCTTTCTTGCTACATAAGGCTAATGCGATGAATTCTATAACTATGATAGAATCTATTATACATGTTTATTTTTTAGAACCCCAAGAAATAGTACCTCTATCAAGGGTAAATATCCACCCACTTATGCACGTATGATTATCTCAATGTATTTTAATAGCATTTGAGAATGCTTTCAAAACTAAAGGATATTTAATAAAATATATACTATAATCCATTGTATATTTCAAATATTTAAAATTTTATACACTGTTTGCTAATGTATATTACTTAGATTACAAGTATAATACTAAGATTTTCAACAACAAAAGCTATAATTAGTTTTATATATGTCATAGCATATATAAAGCATCCAATAACACTAACATATTCTAATTGGGATACTGTTCTTTCAATATTAAGATATTTCAATATTAAGATATAACCTTATGTTTAGATCAAAAGGTATTGTAATAGACTTGCTATAAAAATGATTAAACTTATTTTTACTATATAATATGATTGAGTTACTATTAAAGTATTATCACTTCTAATAATTTTAATATCCAAAATAACGTTAGCAAGTCCGATGTCTTTTATATCAAAGTTAAATGACAATAAGGATTTAATGATTTTAATGTTATCACCATTAGTCCCAAAAATTAGAATATCATTAATGTATAAACAAATAATCACACCTTTATTATTATAGAATATACCATCAACACATTTATTTAATTCATGTATTCTAAATCTATTTGATACAACCACTTTATCAAATTTTTCATGCCATTATTTTTAAAATTGTTTAAGTCTATACAAAACCTTAACTAACCTACATACTTTACTTTTTTGTTCTAGTATAACAAAACTTTCCGATTATTTCATATAAATTTCTTCATCTTGCCTTCTATTAAGAAAAGTTATTTTCACATCTATTTAATAGATCTTAAAATAAAATATTGATGTCAAAGCAATTAATATTCTAATAGTAGTAATTTTTGTAATAGGGACATATGTATCCAAATAATTAAGGCTTTTATTTTAAGTAAAATCTTTTGCTACTAATCTTGCTTTGAATCTTTATATTATTCCATCAACTCTTTTTTTCTTCTTAAAAATCCATTTATAACTAATAGGTTTTGAGCCTGGTAGTAAATTAACTAATTTTTCAAGTTTTAATACTCATTATAAACTCTATTTTATCATTAATGGCATTTTTTCTAAATGCATCATCTTAAGATTTCATTGCCTCTTCATAAGTAACAAAATCTCATTCATATCACATGAAATCATGATTTGTTTAAATCCCCAATGCCTTCTACTAAATAAACAATAAAGTTTGGTCCAAATCCTTTTTAACTTTTAGTTTTTTCATCTTTCTAAGCTCCAATTCTTCATTAAAGGCATGTTTTTTATTAACATCTATAAGTTTGTCTAAATTTTCTATATCAAGACTTTAAGAATTGTTAAAAAAAAAAAATACATTATCATAAAAGATGGCATCTTTAGATTCTACTATTTTATTAATCTTAATAAAATTATTATGTTCTATTATTAGGAATCTATATGTTTTACTATATTCTGCATATCGTAGAAAAATATATTGAACATCTCTTTCACCCAATTTCTTTATTTAGGCTTTTGCAGATTTATAAAAGCTTGATAGCCTCGAACTTTAAATAAAAAATATTAGGCTTCTTATGATTTAATAATTTATAAGGAGTAATTTTTGATTTTTTATTAAGCATTATATTCAAGACATACCATGCAATTAAAATATTTTATCCCAATAACCTTTTCAACAAGTGCTCTATTCTTCTTTTTAGGCACTCTATTTTATTATGGTATATATACAAATAATTTTTCATGCACAATACAAAATGATTCACAAAACTTTAAAAAAAATAATATTCACCTATTTTACCACTTCTAAAGTTTTTAATTTTAATGTTATAAAAATTTTTAATTTTAGTTTTATGTATTTTAAATTTATCTAATATTTTATCTTTTTAATGTAAAAGATATATAACAATTTTTTGAATAATCATTAATAAAAAGTTAAAAAAATACCTTTTTATCACTTTTAGTAAGTGTATTATGTATATTATATACATCACGATATATTAATTGTCTTTTAATCTTTGAAAATAGGGTTCTTATAATTTTAATTTGGAAACATATTTTACATTTTCATGCATGTCATTTTTAAAGTTAAGATTAAATGTAAATTAGTCATATCATTCAATCTCTTAATATTAATTGTCCTAGACAACTATGCCATAAAGATAATGGGTTAATCATATAACTAAAAGCATTGCTTTATTAATATTAAATTCAAACATTCCCTCATATATATATATATACATATATATATATATACCCTTTTTCAATAAAGGTACCACCTTTAAACAATACATACTTGTGTAATTCAAGTACAAGTTAAATAATTCTTGTTTAAAAAGCCACTAGATACAAGATTTTTTTCTAACTTATGACATATAATACATATTGATAAAAGTTAACGTCTTTCTAGAAGTGAATCCCAGTTGCAAACTATCTTTTCTTTTGATTGTTACTATGGAAAAATTTCTTATGTACAACACATTTCCATCCTTTATAATTTTATAGGATGTGAAAAGGCTTCCATCTTTGCACACATGTCTAGTTATACTAGAATCTATCTACTATGTTTCATTGTCTTTGAGAACATTAATCTTAGATATACGACCACAAAGTTTGATGTCGAACCTTCGTTTTATTTCTAAAGAAGTCAACATTCTCATTTATAATAGCCAGGCTTCTTACAATGGTGGCATGCACTCTTTCTTTTCTTCTTGTGTTAGTTCTTATTATAATTAAATTTTTTCTTTTGATTACCTTTAAAGTGATTACACTGTTTAAACTACTTCCTTTCCTCGACTATATTAATTTTTGAGAATATTGAGTTTGGATCTTCAAGACTGTTAAGTTTAATTTCTTCTTCAATATGAAAGTTTTGATCCAACTCATCAAAACAATCTCCTCTTTTTATATTTAAGATTTTTTTTTATAGTATTTCTAAGAAGGTGATACTTTATCAATAATGGAAGAAACAACAATAGACTCATCCATCTTCATGTTATATTGGTTAAATTTATCAAGTATTTTCATTATTTCATGATATTTTTCAACCATACACCTATTGTCGACCATCTTATATTGAAAAAATTTAAAAGCCAAAAATTTCTTACATGTTACATCTTTCATCATGTATTTTGCTTCCAATGTATCTCAAGTTACTTTGGCTATGAACTTGTTATGGTGTTGATCAAAAATATTAACATACATTGCATTGCAAATATGTCCTTTGCACACATAATCATCTTGCTCCCACTTTGACGTACTTTTTTTTGTACTAAGGTTTATCTTTATATTCTTCTAATTTTAGTGTTGTCAAAACATAGACTACATTACAAAAAATGCAACTTTTTCTACCATTGCTTGAAATTAATATCATCAAAGTGCTTCAACTTCACTAAATCCACTAGAAATTGTTAAAATGATGATATTGGTGCCAATTTTAAATGAATAGCATCTTAAGTCGCGAGGAAAAAATACATGCAACCTAAAGTTAGAAAAAAAAAAAAAAGAGCAAACAAACTTGATGTGGATAAAAAATTATGAACAATATATGGAAAGAAAACAAATATGCAATATAGTGTGTTTCAAGTCACAATATAGTTGTCCGTTTCTTTATTGGCCTCACTAGATCACCGATGCATATGAGTTAAGCTAATACACCTCTTTTTAAGCTAATACTCCTCTAAAATAAAATAAAGTACTTACTTATTTATCTGCATTTTAAAACTGATAAAAATAAATTTGAATACCCTTAAAATATTTCAAGTATGTCAATAATAAATATTTTATTTCTGTAAATAAATAAAATATTAAAATTTTGATGTAAAAAAAATATAAAAATACATAAATCTTTAGAATAATGGTGGGAAAACAAGTGAGACAGGTAGGAGAAATGCTCATGTTTCTTTGTTATATTTTGGAAGCCACCACGTGCCTCCTATTTATAAATATACATAACCTTCATAGGAACACCTCTATCTATGACATTTCTTTATTTAAATCTGTTAGATTAAGTTTTAATTTAATTAAAGGTGTAAATTAAATCAAAACATAAAATATTACATTAAAGGGTCATATCTATTAAGTTCAAGTTCCGGACTTAAAAACTAATGCTGCAACTCTATGTATAATACCCATCAACAAGACAAACCACTCATGCATGCTTTCTTCTTACATTCTTTTGAAAAATCTCCAACACGCGCGCGCGCAAATAAATGATAAGAAAAAATATTTGTAACATCAATCAAAATGATTGTTTAGCAACTACAAAAAACAAAAAAAAACAAACAATTTCAAGTTATTTTAATTTATTTTACAAATTCATTAAAAGAATTTGTAAAGCAATCAATTTCTGGTTACTATAAATGATACACGATCTTCTAAGAAACAAGATAAGTTAACTTTTTTTTTTTTGTTATTTTATTGTTTAAGAGTTAAGAGTTATTTGAGTTGTGCTTAAAAGATTTTTTAAAGGATAACAGTAATGGTACAGTATCGTGAACTCTTTTTCATGTTAAAGCCTAATATATGTTAATTACCATCTATTCAAAGGACTTTTTTTGAAGTTGATTAAAATATTGAGGATTTAATTGACTGTTCCTCACAAATTTGGCAAGTGATTTTCTTTTTAGGATAAAAGAAATGTTTTTGAAAAATTATCATATTTTTATTTAGTTTGGAAAAATAATTGCTAATGCCTTTATTAAACAAATTTTTTCTCAAGATATTATATGCATTTTAGTGTTTTCTTATTTAACATTTTTTTAAGAAAATTTATTAATATACTTAATATTATCTATAAAACACTCTAGGTGCTTAATTAGTATGTAATTTTTAGAAATTATGTAATGATATTAATTAAATTTGATAAGTATTTATAATAATTAATAGCCAAAAACATGAATAATTATCTATTGATTTAATTTAGTACATAAGCAGTGCTAATTAATACGCCCAACGAAAGACCATTTAATAACTAAAGTGTTCACCCATTAAAAGCGAAAGTCTATAGGAGTTTTCACAAAATTTTTTAAGAAACATAAATGAATATTGACAATTATAACCTTTCAAATACATCTTTTAGCCTTTCTTCTCTTCCTTTAATTTAAGGGCTAGTTATATGTTACTTGAGTTGAATATTTCCTTTTCTTTTTATACAAGAGCCAATTGAAAAGGTTACGATGGATGTTTATCGAGGACAAAGCACGGTTAGAACTTTAAATTTAGATAAATTTAGAAAATACAAGTTTAAGTTTCATCGATTAGAATAAACTTATTAATTTGAATAACATTAAGGATAATATTGTATACTAATTCCCTTTAAAATTGTTCTTGGTATTTTTAATTTTTAAGTTTTTATTCAACATTTTTTAATAAAATAAATATTAAAAAATAAAAAAATTAACTATTATCAATGATAAAATGACTGCCACGTGTTATCTCCGAATTTGGCTTCCTAAGATACTTTTTATGTTGTCGGAAAATAATATTGTCACGTAGATCAAAGAATTTGAAGTCAAATAATACAAATCGAAAATATATTCACCACTATTATAGTGGTATGTTTGTGATTATTTTTATTATTTTTAATTTATAAACAATTATATTAATATATTTATAATACTAAATAAACATTAGATTGTAATATACCACAAAATAAATTAATTATTTTTTCAATATTGTTCCTACAATTATAATAAACTATAAAATAAATTATTAATATTTGTATTTTATTCCAAAATAATAATGTATTTATTTTACTAGTGTATTAAGACAAAACACACGCGTGTGTATAAACTTTACATTATTAAAACTTTTGTATTACTTTACATTATAGAGAAACCATTCAAACGAATTGGAAGATACTTTAGGAGATTTTAGACGAAAAAAAAAAAAAAGAGTGCATGGCATCACACAAGTGAAAAGTAACCTCTTTGTCTTTTCAATTGGAAGGAATAAAAAGTTGGCTGAGTACACAAAAATCATTCTTGAAAACAGCTTTTGATTCAACCCATTCTCATATAGATGTTAAAGTGATGACAACTGAACTGAGTAGCAGCGTGCAAATTGAACAGATTAATCCAAGGAAATAGTGAAAACAATTGCTTGCCATGCTCTCTGCTTCTAGTATTCTGTATTATAAGTACTTGTTTCTTCTTTTGCTACCAGATTGCTTTTGGTCGTACGTCTTGCAGAAACTCAACTAGAGGTAAACTGCTCCTTTTTGTAATGCGAGCTGCATTGCTTCATCAATGAATCAATTCGTCTTGTCGCTGTTCTATTCAGACGTTTCTTCTTGGACTTCTTGTTTAATAAAAGCTCCAGTCCTCGAGAGAGAGGAGTAAGAACATACATTTAAGTAGTATATACATACCAACGTGTGTTGCAATCATTAATTACTTAATGCTAGTGATCTAAATGTAATGTTATAATTAATATATAATAGCGTTATTAATCGAACTTGAGCAAATGATACATGTTTGCACACACATAAACTGCTGCTTGGGAAAATCGACGACACAACAGTTACTAAAAGGGAGCTGGCACAGATAATATGACTCGTTCACTTAGATGCCTTATAATAATACATTTAAATGCAAGATCCTCTGCTTCCGGTATTCTCCATAGTTTTTGTTTGCTTCACAAATTATATAAACAAATGAGAAGGGGACGATTATAATTGAATCCCCCCAGTTTCAAATTACCATGATGATACATTACTTTAAAATTTTATTTAAAAAATATATATTTTAGATGACATGACATTTATTACCTTGTTTTATTCATATGTAAGACAACAAAAAACCTCTCAATTATCATCGTGATTATATAAAAGCCTAAGTGACCAATTTACGTAACACTTATTTATTACTTTCGATTTACAATGAAGATAAAAGTGGACTGCCATCCATCCTGCCTCCCTACAATAAAGTGTGACTAAAAATTGCAGAATTGGATATGTTAAATACATATATAATAATAATTTTGACTGGGGGGGTGGTGGGTATTGATAATATTCAGTTTTTATTCAAAATATAATTGAAAGAGACGCGGCCACGGTCTTTCAGTTTTCATCAAACTAATCTTTTACAAATGCTTAACTCATACATTTGACTTGACAAAATTGAAAAAAAAAAGATTATTACAATGCATGTTGGATCTTATTAATTATATCAGTGATCAACATCAATTGGTGAAGTTACAAATGACCGCATGAGGTTCGGTAGCCTTAGCAGCCGGTGCAGGCTCAACGCTCGGCGACGGCTCGACGGGCTTCACAACGAGCTCTTCTGGCAAATCAGGAATACCCTTCAAATAAAAAGTGTAAAATAACTTGTAAGGAAACACAATTTGATGCAACTTCACTTGTCCATACACGCCCTCAAAAATCCCAGAACCACCGGTCACGGCCAAGTAAGTGTCTTCATGAGTCAAATAAGCTCCTTGAACCGATATGTGACCGTAATCGCCGAAGTAGAAGCTGTATATCGCTTCAAATCGGTCACCTTTTTTCTCTGGTTGGTGTTGGATTAATAAGCAGATTCCTGCTGTGATGCCCAAACGCCTTTGCAAGTCTCCGCTGTATAGCTTGTTGGTGAATGGAACAAGATCACCGAGTGCCAGATGCTCCTGTTTCTGGCTTAGCTTCAGAATTGCCGGGCTGCTTCGGTCTTTCTCGTTGATTTCATATACGTACAGTTCTTGAACTTTCGCTGAAAATTAAATTAAAAAGGAAAATAATTAATAAATGAGTTATATCCATTAATTGATTTATAAACAACTGAATTAAACTTACTAGCTCTAGAAGAATCTTGTCGGCCGTTTGGTTTGTTGAAGAATAAAGCTGTGGTGGTGATGTTCTTGGAGCTTCTGCTGCTGCTGCTTGAGAAATATTTAAGTGATGTTGAGAGATTGAGGTTTCGAACAGAAAAATTAGATGATTTCTGAGTGAGATTGAAATTACCTAACAACCTTTGTGTTTGGGAAGATGATGATGTTGCTGAGTTGGGAAATTTGATAGCAGAGAGAGTCTTTAAAGAGGTTGCAGAAGCCATTGATGGGATGGAGAAAAGGGATTAAACTCAGAGAAATTTTGCAAAGAAGAAAAGACGGGCAGATAGGTTAGAGGGTAAATGGTGCCAAAAGCATACTATTATTATATAGAGTAGAAATTTGCATTAAACTAAACACTTGTTGATTCGCAGGCGGGTTTTTTAAAAAGACCGAAATCATGGAGAAGTGGAACAGCCCAAACCCAAAGAAAGCGGTCGGAGGAACGGGTGGATCAAACAGTAATATCGAAGAGTTTGCATGTGACACGCAATGGCAGGGCAATTCGTACAATTTAATTAGTCGTTACTAGAATGGTTGACTGGAATCGGGAGCAGCCTTGTTGCCCTGACCCACTCTTTAATTATAAAAATCCTTTTAAGTGAAAATAGCTTAGGAGATATTTATGATAGTATTATTTAATTAATAAAAAATATTTATTAATAATAAATAAAAAATTAAAATAAATTTTATATTTTTTTATTATATTAATTAAAAATAATATTTATTTTAAATTTTTTATTTAATATTAATAATTTTATTTTTTATTAATTAAATAATTCTACTATATTATTTGACAGAACCTCGTTTTACTTAAAATTTTATTTTTTTTTTTAAGTGACCTTATGTATAAGAAGAGAATCTTAGGTTTGGTCGTAGATAATTACTTTTAACCCCCAAATATTTGTTAGAGTCGCCACAAAAATTCATAAAAATGAAACATACAAGATACCAATGATAATTTATTATATATTTATTTGAAACATATAATGTTGTTATGCATTCAGTACATTACATAATACTACTTCTCTCTCTCTCTCTCCTTTTGACATTCAACCAATCATAAAGTTCCTCTAGGACCTTTAGGCGAAGAGTTGCATATCTATGCAGTGAAGTTGAGCTGCAGGAGAGTAAAACCTGTGGCGGGCGTCATTTCAGTTTGACCAGTGAATTGTAGAAATCTCAGCAATAAATAAATAGTTGAAAGTAGAACAATGACGGACACTCACCCTGTCCCTGTGCGACGGAAACAACAGCAACATGAGTTTTGTACGGTTTTCTTTACTGTGCTATTAAAAATCTACCTCGGACGGCGTTTGCGTGTCAAATTAAAATAGAGAACGAAACCAGTGAGAATATGAGTAGAAGTTTCCCTGATATCTCATCTCTAACAATTACATGCTCGTCTATTGTAGTCGCCAGTCAATGAAGAGGAAGAGTAGTTGAAGTTATGGCTTGGAAAACCTTAGAATAAAGACATTCCCGTGTGAAATGTATAGATTTTTCATAGCATATTCTTTGAAAACTGAGTGACGGCCAAAAACAAAATAAAATAAGCATGCGTTGGTTGAATTTCCAGAAAAACACGATGGCTGGGCATCGGTTTCCACTTGGCAATCAAACCTTGTTGTCAATTCATTAATTATTTAATACAATTTTCAGAAAGATTCTTAATTTTTTGGTGTCTGCATACAAAACTTGATTTTATTACTTAAATTTATAGATCGACATCCACTATAAAAATGATGATGATATAATTGTTTAATCAAGCCAACTCAAATGTTATCCGATTTGCTGATGCTCGTTCAATCACATGATATGCTTTCTGATAATGAATGCAAAAAAGTTAGCAGAAAGCCATCATAAAAGCTGGCTTGGATTTGGACATGCACGAAATGAAAATGTTCCCGAATTTTGGCCATCTGATCAATCATGGAAAGTGACTGCATATCAAAACAGATATCATTAAACAATATATTCATGGAGTGAACTATTATAGATATTTCAAGTTTCAATACGACTAACATTACAATGCCAGTATATTCAAAGACTGACTCATTGTCTAAAATGCAGGACAAATTTCAGTTAAAAGTAATTTGAATAAACAAACTATGAAAAAAGTTTTGACAAGGCCTATCAAGCAGTTGGAGATGAACAGATGGTTCATGAATATCCTAAGAAATTTCTCAAAAATCCATCCCGAAAATTTTTCCTCACAAGTGAAAACAAAGGAGTATTTCTCCACAAAAATTAATGAAAAAAATTACTTAGTTTCAAGTTTACAAGAAATGTAAGCCTGACATACCCACAAGTTATACAAGGACCATTCTCAAAAATTCCAAATCAAACTATACATGTAACAAATTAATGCACAGAAGCAACTTAACTTCTTTCTGAATTCATACATAGTACTTCAACACTGTTAGGTTCACTGAGCTATCATCTGTAAGAGTGAATACCAATGATATTGCTCAAGTAAAATGCTACAAGATGTCATACCTATGTTCAGATATAAAAAAAAAAAAAAAAAAATTCCACATAGGCAACCAGAACTAGCTTCAGCAAGTTTCAGTGCCCTCATCCTAAATTGCTTTGGGATACATCCCACCATTACAACTCGATAAACCAAATAATTTAAGCAATTCAACTAAGCACAAATAACATGATATTCAAAACAATGACTTTTGACCAACAATGAGTTTAAAACTTACGAACCTGTACGAATGAAAGCTTGTTTGTATGCTTCACTATGTATAAATATTGCATTATGAGGCCAAAAAATTATTCTCAAATGATTGTTTCAACATTTTGTTAGAATTTCCACACCAGTTCTAGTAATTAAAATGGTATGCTCAAATTGTGCAGCGGGGCTGCCATCGGCAGTCAAAGTTGTCCAGTTGTCAGGCCATGTTATACACTCAATGCTTCCCATTGTAAGAATTGGCTCTGCAATAAGAAGTTAAATGCATCAATGGCATCTATATAAAAAGCTCATCTGGAATTTTTTTTTTTTTCATTCCCATGACTAAGAAAGCCAAACTCTCTATTGTTTTCTGTCTCAAAATATGTGAACTTTCCAGATCAGTTTTATTTCTCATCTTTTCTTTTTTCTTTTTTTCTTTTTTCTTTTCATTTTTTATTTAAGGCAAAGAAATAAGATAAACTTCCTAGTAATAAAAAGATTTACGAAATAAGGGACAAGATGTCCACAAAAACAAACTGTCAAAGAATCCCAAAAGAAACATAACTCTACAAACAGTGTGGCTAAGCTCACCTCTATAGAACAAAAGAGTCCCAGTAACTCCTAAAGGGCAAAACTATACTTCCCAACTATTTTAACTCCCTTTCAAATGAAGAACAAAAAGGAGAGAAATATCTATAATGTGTTAGTTCCTTCAGATAAGAAACAACACATTATAGAAGCAAATTTCAATTTTAAAGCAAAATTATTTTTTCCAAACTCATCTCTCTTCGGAACAATCTCATCATCCTTCTTAAGTATTGTCTAGCAGTTAGAAGGGCAGAAGTAGACAAGAATACACACACACACACCCCCACCCACCCAAGAAAAACAGCCACCTGGACCTATTTATTTAAGGTGGGTAGAAATTGGAAATTTTTATTTGAGTTTTTTGCCCGGGTAACTGCAAAGGTCCAATCTGAATACAACCTGGTAACCATATATAATCAAGACAATTCTTTGATTCTCAGCCAGAAAAGAAATGCACTCACCAATAGTAAATGTTTGACCTTCAACCATGCAACCAGGTTTTTCATTGCCTGTGGAACAATTAATAATCACATTCAGAACTTTGAAATCATATAACACCAAAGAATACAAATAATTGAGTTAATAGCTTATCAGAAAAGTTATCAGCAAAACTTAATTGAGTATTCTTCAGAGATAAATATTAAAATAAAATATAGTAAATACAATGATCAGTCCATTGCAATTTATTAGTTCATCATTGTTCAATATAATATCTAGTTCTCTGTATTGAAGCATCTACAAACAAGTTAAACTTTTCCTAGAAAGTTGTAACTGTTTAAACATAACAAAGTTGATAAACAAAATAATTGCTATAAAAAGATTACTTACGGTTATGTAATATGATTGGTTCAGAATGAAATACTTTTCCTACACCATGCCCAACAAAACGCTCCACCACACCGAAGCCGTATTTCTCAGCACATTCACTGAGATGTGAGCCAGAACAAAATGTTGAGACCAAGTATAACAGTTGCCAAATCTACCATGTAATTTATACAAACAACTATATTCAACATTTTGTCCCATCATTCAACCTAAGAATTTAGGTATATATCAAGATAATAATGCGCAAGGAAACTAATCTTCTAGTATGTAGGACTAAAAAACAATGAATAAGATAATGTGCCTTGAATTCAGCAACTTCAATGTGACCTTCATGAATTTCAATTCATGCAGTACAAACTTCTATTCAGTAAGTGTTTTTAAGATATATTAGTCCTTGAGCCACAATCTCAAATAAGTGCAAAGCAATTAATAGGAATAGTTTTAAGTCTGCTGCAACAATTTCTTGCATTTCCCAGCAAATGGAAAATAATAGCATCTTAGGCCTAATAAAATATCAATGTGCAACAAAACAAACTAGTATCACAAACACTGATGGAAGAGAATATTTTAGGTAGATTTACAACATTTGGTAACTAATATATTTTGCATATATATTAGTAGAGAAGAGAAAGAAATAACTTACAGGTGTTAGAATAACTAAATACCACTCAATACATACTTGATCAAAGAAGAATCACTTTGTTTCACTAAGTTTGCTTCTACCATACTCATGATCAAAATCTCTTCCCTGTTTCAGCGAATACCCATTAATGACAAATTCTTAAGTTCTTCAGAGATTTTATCTTTCTCAATTTCTAAGCTTCGTCACCAGAAAGCTACATTTTTTTCCCTCAACCTTACTTTTCATGTGCACCAGGTTTAAAACTAGAAACTATGGCTAGAGTAGGTTGGTAGAGCCAAGGTAATAGAACCTCCAACCATTCCAACTTCACTAAATTTACTAGCTTCAAGTTAAGAGGCATACATTTGTGGTTCTAATCTTGTAAACTGGGCTTAAAATTTTAGTTATTAATATAAATTACTCATTTCACTGGGAACTTTGTGATATCATTTGACAACTTCTA
Source organism: Swietenia macrophylla (assembly GCA_032401905.1). Taxonomy (NCBI): domain Eukaryota; kingdom Viridiplantae; phylum Streptophyta; class Magnoliopsida; order Sapindales; family Meliaceae; genus Swietenia; species Swietenia macrophylla. The sequence continues at coordinate 4,288,401 of CP135584.1, read as the reverse complement.
ACTTACACAAAAAATTGATAAGTGAGCCCCGAGCTTCTCTTTGAAACTAATAATCACCCTTGTACGTTCACAGCACAACAGAAAACCAGCCATCACCCTTGCAAAATGCTAATAACTGTAAATTACTGCTAGTTTCGTATTTCTCAAACTTGTTATTGCACCATGATTATCCTTTTCAGTTTGCTGGACAGTTTATTTAAATTATAAACTACAAACTGTTTCCTCACCGTGCTCAGTAATTAATTGGCATACTTGCCATATTTTTTCTGGCAAGATTTTTTTGTTGCACTGTTTCAGCTATATAAATGTTTGCTTTCTTTAAAGGCCAACATTTCATAAAGGAAAGGAAGAAATTATACCTGATTCTTTTTCCAATTTTCTTGAAACTGGCACCATCTTTACAAACTGTTATACCTCTCTCCAAGCACTCTTCAGTTACCTGCAACGAGGCAAAGAAAATATTTCAAAAAATCAACAGTGATGTTCAAAGCAACACTTGAAGGTTATTCATTGCTTGTGATGATGTATATATAAAGTAAAATGCAGCGATAACAAAACCTAGTGACTACAACATGCAGACAGATGTAACAAGCCTTGGAAGGATTGTAAAAATAACGGTAACAGTAGCCAAGGGTATTCAGAAAACAAAGTTCAGTATTCTCCTTTCACACACTAACAAAATTTACCTTTACAAGGCGTTTAAGTGCATCATGAACATTGCCACAAAGGAACGTCTTTGATGTGTCTCCATGGTAACCCTAAAGACAAAAGAAAGTATATCATACCAAGGCAAATCAGCTTTGCACTCTTCAAATGCTGAAACTCCTCCAAGGCAGGAAACTGCAAAGTTCTATTACATGACCAATATCTCAAACCAATTTAAGTATTTAAGGTGCTTATTTCTTTCAATTTTTTAGGAGAAACTTAAATTGTTGCAGAGTGCAGAAAAGACATTTTAAGAGAATAAGATAAGAAAACACATACTGGCTATCAACCATAATGATAGTAGCAGAAAAAACACCTAACAAAGTTCAAAGAATGTCTTTTGTAGATCCAATCATTCTTCAACTCACTTATTTTCTCCAAATAAAACCAATGCAAAGATCAACATATAAATGCATGGAATGGCACAGGTCGAATCTGGATCAGATTAGTAAGTACAATTTACAAAGAACAGATTTAATTTGATGCTTGCAACCAGCAATACTAGGCATTCAATTAACATATTAAGCTTGGATTTGTCAATCATATGTATAAACAAGCAAGGATGAAGGTAAGACAGAGAACATACATTCAAATAGACTGTCACATCAATGTTTATTATGTCGCCATCCTGCAAAGAGAACAATCATAATGATGACAAATATACATGTCATACAAAGAACAAATGAGCACACACCAGACCTGTAGCTGGCGAGAATCAGGTATTCCATGACACATGCATTCGTTAACTGAGGTACACACACTCTTGGGAAATCCTCCATAGCCAAGAGGCGAAGGATAAGCACCAGCCTCTATGATCATTTGGTGCACTGCTTTGTCAATTTCATTTGTTGTCACTGATGGCTGCTAAGTTTAGAAAAAGAAATGTAAATTAAATGTCAATAATATGTCAAGTTAACAGTTCAAAGCACCAGATGTTTAAGAAGAATAAATGCACTCATAAAATAAGAACATACTTAAACTTTTATTCAGGGAATCCTAAAATGATCAAGAAAGAAGGGGATGTTACTCTCTGACCCAAAAATGAGAATTTCAAATCCTAATTCTGATTTTAGAGTACAACATGCAGAGAGAACAACTAGAGTCTACCATTAAAATTAAGAAAATTTGTACAGGAAGATTAATAAGTTCTACAGAATGGCAGCTTTCTAAGATGCCTGATTCTCTTTTACCCAGGAACAGGGCATCTCATCCAATAGCTCACATTCAACAGGATGATTAGTTGCACATCTGGACCAGATAAAGGACATTGAAATAACTAGTTAGTGGCCACGACTCAAACCATTTCTGTGATTCCTCTCATATTCAGATTGCAAACAGTTAAAAAGTACCGAATTTCTCACCCTAACCAATTTTCCTGCATTGTCTAAGACTCGAGCAGCAAGTTCACATGCAGCCCTCATTTTAGCAATGCCATCAGAATCATGAATTTGGTACTCCGGTGAAAGTTCTGGCAACAAAGATGAACTTAGATAAGGAGGCTTCGGTATGTGATCAGGCACGGGAAGACGGGGTGACACCCTTCCACGCTTCAAAGGCAGTCTTCTTCTAAACTTTGTTGTACTTTGAAGCTCGCGTTCTCTAGAAATGTATAGAATCAGTCCAACTTTTATAAATAGAAGTGAAACTAATATTTATCAAGGAAAATGGACAGTATTGAAAAAAAAAATTAGGGTAATGACATAAACTGCACCATAGACAATTTAAATCCTTATCTTCTGACCATGACACTTAAATTAAGACCTTATTACAAATGCAAGAGCATATGGGAAAGAGCTGTCCATGGAGAGAGATACGTTTCAAATTATAATTGAACCGAACCGAGCTAACTAATCTATTATACATACCATTACTAGTCTATGGTTTGTGATTGTTACAATAATCTCAAAATTAAGAGTAGGACCTGCGCATAATATAGCTACCTCTTTATTCTCATGGCCTCCTCTATACCAGATACTCTCTTTGCATGAATGACAAGCTTCTTTGGAGAACATGATCGTTTTCCTTAATTAAAAAAGCATATAGAAATAGAAATTAGATACAGAATTGACCTCAAATTTATTAATTTCTCAGAATTTTATTTTTTTAAAAAAAAATTACAACAAATGAGAAAAGAGTGAATGACGAGTGACGGACCAGTGAGAGTTGAGGAAGACAAAGTGAGTGAGGTCCCCGAGAAAAGAATAGAGTTTGACGGTGAAAAACATCCACCGTGCAAGAAGGAAGATGAAAGTTGCAGAGATGAACCGTGGGAAACTGAAGTAGTGAATACCATTCTTACAGAGAAGAGGCAGGGAAGAAGAAATAAAGATAACAAAAGAAAAGGAGGGGGGATTCTCTACTTGTGCTTTAAACAGAATTGAATCTAAACAATAATGGGCTGGGCCTGGGGCTACCCCAAAATTACTAACCTAAACACACCCCTATATGTAGCTGAACGTATTCACATTACCCAATGAAAGGGTTGACGCGATTTAGAGAACGAGTGTAGTCAATATATGGGAGGGGTGTCTCTAGGAAGAAACATGGGCTAACGTGATAAAAAAGCCCAGATTCTTAGAGTAGAAACAGATCATTCATAAGTCAACTATTGTGATAATAAATAAGTAGGTAATGTCAAAATGAGTTGGTCAACATGTTTGTTGGATTTAATTGTAAGGGTAATGAGAGAAATAATGTCATATGCAAACAGTGTATTATTGTAGATGAGATGTGACATATCTCAAATACCAGAGTGCCATAGTTGACTAATCTTAGAAATTCTGCGTCATGCCAAAAACGGAAACAAGGGCCGACGAGCTAACAGACATGCATATATGATTGTTATTCAATTATATATAATAACAAAAACATTGCGAACAGTCAAACAGGGCCTAACTCAACTCAAGGCCACAATTTGAGGATTGAAAATTTCAATCCAAATCGGCTAAAAATCACGTTGCCAGAACTGGCTCAGGTCAACTAATGTCATCCTGGATCCCTGGTTTGGGTTCTTACTAATCTGTGGGCATTTGGATAAAAGAGAGAGCTGGAATGAATTGTTTGACTTGTTTTTGTAAAACTAAGTTTTAGGTTTTTTTTTTTTTTATTCTTCTTATTTATTTGGCACTGCTATTACAATAAGATTTATATTTGGATTATTACACTTGTAGCTCACACTAAGCACTATTAAACACTAAATTTATGAACGGCAAAAACGATAAATTTGAAAAACATTAATACCCATTAATTATTTTAAAAAAAAACATCTTCCAAATATAAATACCAGACACATAATTTATTGTTTTTACATAAAAATTTGAAGACACCATCAAATACGTATACCTTTCTTAATAAAACAACAAGTACATATATTCATGTCAACAAACATGCAATAATTCTAAAATTATACGGTCAATTACACGTAATTAAAAGTCAATAACAGAGAGAGAGAGAGAGAGCATTCCCGGAAAATACCAAACAAAACAAGAAGAACAAACTGTGACTGTGTAACAGATCTTCAAACCCATTTAAGTATTCCAAGATTGATTGGAATCAAATCTTTTTGATGCTTGAACTATAGCAAATAGTCTGTGATTGTGTTTCATTTGAAAATTGGAGCTTTGACTATAATAACCAAATTGCATATGAGGAAACAAAATTAAATAAATAATAAAACTTGGAGTTTCAATGAATCAAAAGATTTCGGAATCTTAATCCATGTTATTAAGCATATATAACATGATACTCAAAATCCTGTTTAGCTCTACTCTGACCAAATTTTATGAATTGTTTGTTAACGCCCGGAAATCTTTACCCGATGTGGTCAATTCCTTTTATGCCTCTAGCCTACAATTAATTAGTCACCCATCTTGCCTGTCGGTAATTATTTGCTTTACTTTGAAATCACAATTACAACCATAATGACAATTAATATCAATGAGTTTGATGCCACATCATCACCACTTTTTCCTTCTTTCTCACGTGCTTTGAAGATCTAAGCTTCGTCGATCAAACCTCTTACATTCTAGATTACGAAAACCAAATTCTTAATTTCTAATTACAAGAGAGTGATTAGTTCATAAGTGTTAGTGTTTTTTTTTTTTGTAATTATTAGTTAATTTAAGTTTAAGAAAAAAAAAAAAGAGTATGACATATGAATTCTTCTCACACTAAAATATAATTATAATAATTATTATTAAAATATATAACATACGAATCTTAATTTTTATTAGCGTAAGTAATTAATTATCAAGCAATCGCTATCATTTAATTCTGTAAAATAATATAAATTAAGATGTAAATGTAGAGTAAAAGTGAAATCAGCAATACATGTCCCTAATTTGTTATTGGACCATTAAAACACTCCTTGTAGTCATACCCATGTTAACATTGCTTTCTTCCATGACATACAACCCCATTTATTTGTGAACATAGAGATATTTTTGGACAGCAACAATAAATAAATAAGAAATTCAAACCCACAGCAGACAGACAACACAACAATTTGACAGTCACCATTTCTTTTTCTTTTCTTTTCTTTTTTTTTTTTAAATTTTGAGAACTTTGGTTACAACCTAATTTCAGCTTTCTTCAGCCCTTTTTCTTGTCACTTGTAATATACAAATTCAACTTGCAGCTACACCACCACCCCCACCACCACAGAAAATTCCAAAAAAAGAAAATTAAAAATGAAAATGTTACAGAGCTCCAATCATCCTTTGTTTCTTACTCGACTCTAAAGCCAACAGCTCCATTTCTCTGAATCTCTTCCCGTTATTATTGCATCCTCCAATCTTATCAACGCCATTCCCAGGTATTTTCAATATGTTCACCCCAAATAGCCGCATCATCTGGACCTGTTCCACTGGGTTCTCCGACCCCGACCCGGTTCTTGCTTTCCAGTCGATGTAAAGTTGCTTATCCGCTCCGGTTGATCTATGAAAACTAACAATGTCACCGGCTTTTAGATTCTTCTCCTTCACAAACCGGCTCCATCCTTTTGTCAACACGTAACTCTGGCTACTGTTCCAATAGGAGTACCTGAATCTCCAAACTTTGCCAGTGACATCTTCAAAATTCAAAAGCACTCCTTTACAATTGCTTTCGCTTCGTAAAGGGAAGTGCTTTTCCGCATGTTGTTTAGGTATCACCAGACGGTTCAGCTTCCCAACATCGCTAGGGGTGACTGCCTTTTCGAAAAGCTGTTCACGCGCTTTCAAGACCCGGTCTGAACCGAATGAATTCGCAACTCCGACTTTAATTCGGTTCCCGTCGACGTCAAAGCCGTAGTTTCTTTTACTCTGCTCCAGTTCATCATTGTAAGTATGTTTTCGCAACATATCAACGATCTCGGCCTTCGAATGAGAGTTCAAAAAAGCTATTTCGATGCCATCCTCTCCGGTTTCAGCCATTTGCTTGAAGTTAATCACAGCATCGCGCCCACGAAAACGCTGCGCAGCAATATCATAAGCTTTAGCAGCTTCTTCTTCTTCATTGAAAGTCCCAAGCCATACTCTTTGATGCTTCTCGTATATCTGAGCACCCCAGCGGCCATTCGGCTGAGGCACGACTCCTTTGTATTTAGAGGAGGGGAGCTTCCTGGACTCGGCTTCAACACCGCCTTCGGAATCTAAAATGACGCTGATAGTCCCGCTGCCAACACGGCAAAGACTCTCAGGTGATTTAATTGGCGGGAAAGGAGAAGAAGCGGGCGGAGAAATGGAAGTAGAATCAGTAGTTGTGCTGTCGTCTATAGAAGTTGTATCCATTTTCGTAAGAAGGAATGAGAGAGATGGAGTTGTAGAGGAAACAAACAGAAGATATGAATTGTATGCTTTAGGAGATGGACACCCTAATCTTGTGTGTACAAATATATATATACATATATAGAGAGAGAGAAGAGAAAGAAAGAGGGGGGGGGGGGGGGGAACTATCTAGCAAGCTGGCACAAGTGTTTATATTATATTATTATATCTTGCGTTATTATTATTATTATTATTTTATTTTAAGAAAAAATAAAAATAAACAAAAACATATAGGAAATTGGGAAGAGTTTTGAGACGGGATGTGGATGAAGTGGGTCAACTCGAACTTCGGGTAAGGAAACTAACAAGGAAGATTCATATTCGATTAGGCATCGCATTGTAATGTAAATTGTATGCGAGAGTTGTGGGCTGTGTATGTGAAGTGGGACCCACCGCAGCCAAGTTGATGGGTTCACATGACTGTGGACCGTGTTTTAGTGAAGTTCATCCCCCCTTCGCCTTTTGCTGCTCTCTCAATTACAGCATGGCCCTCTGCTCTTTTGATACAAACTTCGTCAAGGATAAGGAGACTCGATTTAACAAAGAATTTATATATTTGAAGTAATGACATGATTTATATCATTTTTCCTCCCTTCCTCCCTCCTGTAATTTAAATCATAATAAATTATATAATTAATAATAATGTCAATATTAGTACCGCACGTTTTGCTAACATCTTAGTATTTTGACCATTAATTAAGCATAACATTTCGTATTTGTTATCAAATTATTAATGTTTTTTTATTTTTCATGGGTTCATGCATAGACATAGTTGAATCATAACAGATAGTGGTTCCTCGTCAAAATCCGGGGTTGGAGGCGTTTTTACTCGGGCAATAAAATGTAGAATGGGTTGGTCGTGGGGCAAAAAAAAATAAGAATAATAATAATAAGAATAAGAATAATAATGAAGGATGGACAGACCTCAGAAGCATTGAACAGAGGCTCATCCAACAAGGAATTCTCCCATACTATCTTGCCTGGCATGATTTGATCCGTCCTCTTCCTCCCCCCAACTTTGCTTTGTCTTTATTGGGTAGGTTCACCTTAGAGTTAGTACTATCTATCTTCCAATAACCATTTTTAATGTTATTTTATATAAAATAAAATAAATTTAGGGTATATCATCTCCCATCATTCTATTATTTCCAACCAACATTGACATTTCTGGCACCAATTGGGTTTCCGATCTCTCTTTGATTGTTTCGTCTTTCGTTATCATTCATGTACTGAGATAAGGTAACCTGTTTACTTATTTCTACACCCTTGGATTTAGTACAATCCAACGGTCATAAGCTATTTCTTTCGTCAATATTTATTCAATTAAAAGAAAAATTATGCGATGCAGATGGGATGAACATAGAGTGATAATAAATATATACTTGTAACTGTACGGACAGTCCTCGGCTATACGTCAGAAGGGCCCCACAACCACGAGCAAGTTGATAAAACAGGTCGACGAAGACGGTGGGTCGGCTTTTTCGCTTGGTTCTGATTTTGTGGAGAGAGGCGGTGGGGTGGGGGCGGCGTGGGGGTCTTAAGCGGGTCCCACTCACAGATTCTATCTATCATCTAAAAGATTGAAGCCTTGTTATTAATCAGGTATTTCTGCTTGTGATGAACAAATCTGTTTTATTACTCAAAATTAAAAGAAAATGTTAGGGAAATTTGATGAACAAAAACGAAAACGCTCACGGTTCTCATGTGCTGTGATACGGAAAGGAAAGGCGGTCTCTGTGTTACAGCCAATCCGCTCCTTACAAGTGGGAACGTGTGAATGAATCAATACCGTCTCGTTTGGTTTGCTTTGCTTTGGTTTAGGCAAACCACATTATTAGTCACGTGAACAATGAAGACTATATCCAACTTCAAATGGACCCTACCTATCTCCTATCTGAGCCGTTGATTCATCTGATGCTTATCACATAATAATAAGCTGATTCCCCTTCCCATAATTCAATGACCGATAAACCCCTGTTGGTGCGGACCACTGCATGCTAGATCTGTGTAGTAAAACAACGGGAGCTACCAATTTTGATTATGCCCTAGTCTAGTGTAAAAGGAATATCGGATAGCATATTATGGAGAACCGACGGCTGCTTTGCTTTTTCAGGCGGTGTTCACATAATATATATAGATTATGTTATATAATCTCCCAATTTAAATTCTCTTGATGAAATATTTGAATCACTTTATACATTACGTGAAGTGCCATTTTGAATGTGTATAGAAAAGCACACTAAATTCCTCCACTTTCACGGGAGGTGCATGCACCCGAGGAAGAAATTACTAATCTACCCTGCACACACTATTGATTAATTAATTAATTGATTAATTTACTCCTTTTAACATCTCTTAAACTAGTATATTAGAAGCTTAATTATGGGTAATTTATGTCCAGATTCCGACGGCAAATGGAACAAAAACAGAACACTTGTTCAATTAAAAGGAAAATATAAAAAGGCGAATAATGGAATATATATATATATAAAAAAAAAAAGTAATTACATGTGCAAATTAAGACACTCTTTTTCTATCAGATTGATTTTGTATGTTGATTACATGTGACATGTTAGTTAGCTAAATCCAATATGGAGTGGTAGGGCCGCATTTGGCCATTTAACGTCGGCTGACGCTGATATGTGTTTTAGATCAACCAAAGGTTAATAATATATATTATCTTCATAATAACACTTAATAATCTGCCAAGTGGTGTAAAAATCTTTCAGTTATCTTGGCTTAATGCACTAAGAGCTAGAAAAAGGCACCTGAGTAGGATAGGGATAAAGCTTACAAGGCGGTGTCTGGTGCACCTGCAATCATGAACACATTAAATTCCTTTACTACCAATAATCATAGCTTTGATTTATCTTTTAAGCTAACGGGCTGTGTCACACACGACCAATCCTTTAATTCCACCTTTTTTTTGTTTTTTGGGTTATCGCATGAATACAAAAGTGCTTTCTATGTTTTAATTATAAATTGTTTTCAAATAACTTTTCACGACCTTATCTTGAAACAACCAAACAAATTACTCGACGAGGTTTCCATATTGAGATGAAAATTGGAATCTGAATTGTTAGATTTGCTATCAATCCCAGATGAGATTAGTGCCTGGTATGCCTCAAAAGTGATTAAAGAGCGGGTGATTATCTAATCGTATTTAACTTTTGATTAAATAAAAATGCAATGTTTGTAATTATCATAAACAAATTAAATTATAATTATAATTTAATGTATGTGATGAGTGGATGACATGTTCAACAACACCTTACCACTCCCCAGGGCACATTCATATGGTCGGAGATGACTTAATTTAATAACTTTGGAGATGGCTATGCCACGTCACACCCGGCGACGCCGTGACGCACTTACGCTTACTGTTAAAACAAAAAGAAAGGTGCTAGTACTACACGTTTGTGACGAAATCAAACAACACATGGGAATTTATGATTTGGAAGGTATTGCTAAGCTTTTTCGAGATTTTTGATTTAACCACGTGTGACCCCCCCTTCCCCAACAAAAAAAATATTATATATATTATTATATATGATGCACATACAAACCTAGTTGATGATCTCACACCTTTAATACCATTTATTATTGATTAATTAAGTCACAATATTACAAACACTAAAATTTATTTAAAAGTCATAACACAATTCTTTAAATAAATATCAATAAAAGTAATACTAATGCAATGCATTCGATTAAATGCAACTTTGTAGTAATACATGAGCAATTATACGTATGATACTAATATTGAGTTGATTTTGTAATATATATATATAATTAATGTTATGTTATATCAATACGTAAACCAACATTGTACAATACAAGGAATACGGGCATTAAGCCATACTACTTTAAGAATTCAAACTATTGATATTAGAAGGAAATTTTAAGTGACAACACATAATTTTAGATAAATATTATGAATTATAATATTATAACAAAACAAACATTTAAATTAATAGACTTAAATATGTAATATTTATTTTAAAAAAATACTAAAAATACAAATTTATATATAAATTTATTCGTGCAAATTAACATGTAAAATTATATTGTCAATACATCTCTAGTATAATTTAATTTTTGCAAAATTTTACTTAGTTCCATAAAAGTATAGGATATTTGATAGTGATATAATATTATCATGGTAATTTGTGTGTATATGTATTTAGCACTACAATTATGTTTACTATTAAATTAAGGTTGGGAAGATATTATCAAGAAGAATAATGGTGCAATAGGATGGCAGGCCATTGGTATTTCAAAAGTAACAAAATGGCTTAGATTAATTGAAGAATGGGTACCAGCCATGATAAAGCGAAAGAATAGAAGAATATTATCCAGGTAAAAAGTATGTACTAAGCAAGCAGTTACGCAAGCAAATGAAAAAGAGGAGGTGTGAAGGGTGGTGAAGAAAATCTAATCTTATCTAAAATGATATGGGAACATACATAACAAACCATACATGCATGCATCATTGGAGGAGAAAGAAAAAAATTTAAAGAAAAAAAAAAAAAAGTTGATGTGCAGCGTCAACAACACGCATGATTCCATTGTAAAATACCTTTTGTTTTGCTTGCTTATCCTCCAACTTGTGTAACGTTGTTTCTTCAGTCCGTTCACACGCAATCAACGGCAACGCCTCCAATTAATTGTTTATTTAATTTTATTTTTTTAAAAAAAATAAATTAAATTTGAAATTAAAAAAGCAAGTGACCGTTGCTTTATCCTCTTTAATACACCGACGTGGACAAAGACCCATCTTTCCGGGTCAAGCCATGTGATGATCCTATCACTCTCTACCCTTGGCCTGTCGCTGTACTAACAACTAGCTAGTAATTAGTTAAAGAGTACACTTTGATTACTCTTTATCAAATTACAAGATTGCCCTTCCAATTCGTAGTTGAAATTTTACAATTAATTAACTAACTAACTAACTAATTTACTAATAATAGTAGCATTATTAACATTCAAAAGATGAATTATTGGTAATAATATAAACTTAATACAGAGTACTAGTATGAAGAGTGCTGGGTTGAACATAAAATCTACGGTCCAGGAAAGTATTAAGAGAAGATTCTAGTTATGGTAATTAAACGACACCTTGGTGGCATAGCTTAGGCAGATAGGGTCAAGCCGAACCAACATTATTTACAAAAAGTAGTAAAAGGGAGCCAGCAAATTGTTGCAGGCGAGGCTGGGGCAGTGCCCACTAGGGCTAGGGCCGGGGCATGATATCATATGATAATAATACTTGGATGCAAGTGCTACTGCAAGAGTTATATAAGTTGTTGGCTTTTGTTGACTAACGAAAACATATAATTTAGAACGGAATTAGTTAGAGTCATCTCCGACGTCATATTGGACCCCGCATTTACTGTGTTGTACAACATTTAACATGAGAGAATCTATAATAATCAAAAGGAAAGAAGGGGAATTACATGGGGAAGTTATGTTGCCGACATGGCACGCGTAAAAAAGGTTTAAGGCTAGAAAAGTCCGGCCACTTGGCTTTGGACAGCATCAGCAATGCTTTTTTTAGTTTTTATTCTTCGTGTTGAAGAAGATGATAAACACTCAATCGCCATCTCCCTGCTGTGCACGACACGACGAGACGCACCTAGTTGCCTTGTCCCATTTTCCTTTTGTTTTATTTAATTAGTGGCTTCACATCAATCTCGTGCATACACTTCGAGGTCAACTAAATTGCCAAATTGGATTGATTTTTCTCCGCTTGCTTTGTGGTCTTATACGGTGGACTGACTGTCTACGTTTACGCCATTGACGTTTAGTTTGAGTTTATTACTATTATTAGCAATTAGTTTAAACTTAATCATTTATTAATTAAGATTATGATTACGAGAATTCTGTCCGGCAGTCAACAAGAGTAGGTGGGCAGGATGGGAATTCGTCAACATTTTTTTTTTTTTTTGGTTGGGTTATATTGCCTCAGTTAGTTCTGATTGGTCCACTTCTTCACGGTTTATACCACCCTATGCCTATTTAAACTTTTGACGCTGTAGAGATGGGATGGCGAGCCAGTGGTGTTGTGCGGTGCGGTGTTTCTGTATTTAGAATGAGATCTCAAGTTTGATTATTTATATTTATACAGGACCTTGTAATTTCATTCCATTCAGACAAAACCATCTTAATTAATTAATTAATTAATTAGTACACCAATCATTGATAACGCAAACTCACATTTAGTAGAAATTAATTAAAATCTGAAAGCACATGTCTGAATTCTGTCTTAATTGACTTGAGATTAGATGTATGGATGGTATACACATAGACTACGTGGCCGTATTCAGGATCAATCAATTAAGGGCCTTATAACGTCGAGAATTAATTAATTAATTGGTTAGTCAAACAGTGAAAGCTAGGGGTGGCGTGGCAGTCAAAGTGGCTGACTGCTTCAAAACCTATGGAGGGAACCGCCCAGCCGGGGCTCAACTGCCCTGGGCTTTTGTGGAAAAACGAGGTCAAAGCAACACTCAGTGACTTGGGAAAAATATTTGGTAGACTTGGCGTTTCTAGTCTACGTGTGTGTTCAATTCTAGAATTGTGGTGGTCCAACGCTTTTGCTATTGTTCGTGCGTCTCTGCACGTGAAAGTCAGACTCAAAAAATCAATTTCTAAATAACGCAAAGTAAAATAATAACCGGGAGGGAAGACAGCGCATTTTTCTCCATGTCTATTTTACATTCAAATTCCACGATTTCACAAAATAATTAAAAAGAAATTTACTAGTACCGTAACTCAAATTCTTTTTTACGATTATATAAAAGCTCCTAATTATAATATATATTTTTTAATTTAAAATAAATTAAAATTTTATTTAATATTAAAATACTATCATTTTAAAGTATCGATTTAAAAAAAATTAATATTAAAATTAGTCTTGTCAAATATATTTATTTTTTTAAATTTTACTTTCAAATCACAATAAAAACATTTGCAATTATAATCCTAAAAAGGAAGTTTAAATGTTATAACAGGTTCTTAATTTGAAATTAAGGGTAATTAATGAGTACATCTTTTGAAATTTGTTAAAATAATGTATCGATACAGTTATATATGAATAAAATTACAGATACTTTTTTTAAAAATAGTTTAAAAAATTATTTTTTTATTAAAAATATAAAACTATCTTTCTACTAGTGATTTTTTTAAAAAAAATATTAATGTAATATTTTTATTATCTTATTTTATTTTCATTTTTAAATATAAAAGTCAATTAGTAAAAAAGTTGAAAGCATAACAATTACATTTTTATATTTGAATTGATGATAAAATACTACCTTAATAAATTTTTAAAATATTTCATCACCTGTAAGCGTGTTTGTATTTTCAAAAAAAAATTTATTTTCTAATAAATTATTGAAAATATTTTGGATAAAAAATAAATAATTAGCAAATTTTTTTTGTTCGTTTTGTTTCATTAATAAATTATTTTGTTTAAATTAAATTTTATACTAATCAATTTTTATTGATAAAATTATTTTCATTAATAATTTTTATACGTTTATTTCTTTAATAAGTGAATTTTATACTTAAAAATAAATTCAATTTCATATTTAAAAATAAAAGGTATTAAGTGAATTACTTAAATATTTTCAACCTATGAAGATTAGATGATATGTTCATAATTTGAAATTGAGGATCAGAATATCAATATATATTGAGGCTTCAAACAAGGAGGATTTTGACTGAATAAAATCTCATCTGTGAAGAAAGTACATGCACTCCAAATAAATTGAGGAAGACACTTCAATTTGAAGACTAGATGAGATGTCGACATATTTGTATAATTTGTTTGAAATTCGAACAAGCGAGTGGCAGAAGGAAACAAAGACCTTGGTGGATGGAGAGATCTAGGTAGTAATATAATTGCAAACTCCAAATAATTAAAATTTAATTAGTAATCCAAGTTTGACAGTGGACGAGATTCCAAAGTTTTTTTTGTGTTGAGTTCTGACACGTTCGAGTGTGAAACCATCAGAGATCCCTCTCTTCTTAACCACTACCCCGCAGATTTCTTGGACGTGAAAAGTAAACTCAATGCATTAAAAAGATACCAATCCTTGATAGATAAATTATGCATATATCTGTCTGTCATTGTCAACTCCCTCGAATACTCACGATGCAGTTAGCAGCAGATGAGTTGTAGTTGGCAGGGAAATGTCTATTCCACTTTCCAGGAACATGAATTCATTGTTAGAGGAAGCAACCATCCTACCTCGAAAAGATTGAAGATTTCATACGCACTGACCCTGCCCAATTTCCCATTTTCGGTTGTAATTGTAACACGTATTGTAGTTAAGATAATTACAACCACACCTCAATAATTTATATAAAGACCCATCACCAATACTATGAACAACGACTACTCACGATGAAATCCAATCACATCACAAATGACACTATTCGTGTCCCACAACGATTCTTTTTACAAAAGCAAGTACTCTGGACATAGTGTAATAGTGCTTCCAAATCGCCACGTCATTGCGAACTTAACCATACTTTTTCTACTAAATATAGAACAACAGATTCATCCATAAAACAAGGAGATAATTTCACTATTACAACCATAAAATATAGCTTGAACCATTCTGTTTAAACTCGTCGTGATAAAAGATACACAACGGCATCATTCCACGGTAAACGGTGAAATGCTATGCTATTCTATTCAGATGTTACAGAAATCTTGCTAAGGTATTGTAAAAAGAAAGCGCACAAAGTCAATCATGCGCAGAAAAGCAATAATGAAACATGGGGCCGGGACCGCTTTGGTATAAACACGTGGTGCCATTTACATGCATCTAGGATGGATTTACAAACATCATCGATAACACATGTATTCGAGCAATGCTGCAAGTAATGATACATTGGCAGGCTTATGCTTTTGTTTTGTTGATAAGAACAAAAATGAGATACATTGAATTCTTCAGACCCGCGATTTTCAAGAGACCCAGTTTGGGATTAAATGGTTAAAGAAGCCAAATCAATTAGATTCCTCGCTTGGAAAAAGCAGTAGTACGTACAGCTCACCTTTAAGTTTTTGAGTGTTTTGTACAAATCAGATCGGCATCCCTAACTCTTGTATGCCCTCTTGGTCAGTGACAGGATATCAACTTTCAGTTTTGAAGGATATCTTAGTGGGGATTAAGAGGAAGCGTCGGCAATCCTTTGGCATGTTGGCTCTCCATTTCAAGAAGCATCAAGGACTTCTGCCTCTGGTATCTGTTTCTCTTTGCTGCAAGTGCTGGAAGATCATTGTACCAATTTCAAATTGAAATGTCAGTACAAAAATGACCAAAATAATACATACATACATACATACATATATATATATTCGAATTTAATGAACAAGCAATTCATTTTCTCATATCCGGCACTACCATTTTGACTCCTTTCCCAAACCAAAAAACTGAGATTTGCAATTTAATCTCTTATGTATTATGATCTGTGTAGATGATCATTCTAATTACAATTCTGTACCTCAATAATCATTCGTTCTAAGATGTTGGAGAGCTGTTAACTTCATATTTTATGCAACTACTTATAGTAATCTAAGCTTCTGCAATATTACATTTGAAATTCCATCAATTTGAGCATTAAAGAGTCAAAATCAAGACTGCAAGGGCTAATTTTTGTGATATTGGACTTTTAAAATTTCTAAGATGCTTAATGCATGATAGAATACAATATATCCTAAAAATGACACACTACCAAACAGTAAACCAGAAGATTGACAAACTTGAACTTCTTTAAGATCATACTTACACATTAAATCTTGGGGTAGACCAAAGTCGTAATCATTCCTACCCCGCCTGATAAAGCACATATATACCACCAGCAAGGCCAAACAGAAAACTACAAAGCATGATAGCCCTATTGCAATTTTACCACCGTTAGATAAGCCACCATTTTCCCAGAACAGCGGACACGACGGCAAAGAAGGCACACCACACAAACCTTTGTTACCAGAAAGGCTGAAAAAAGATATTGTAGTTCATTTTGTGAGAAATTATATAAAATAGATTTAGAAGTTCATAAAGCAGCATGCGGTCACACTTAAGGAATTGAAAAACAAGTTGCAAAGTTTTCATGAGCAGTCAAAAAGTTAATGGAAGCCAATTCAACTTTCAGACACCCAAATGTATTTTCAGTATAATTCTCCAGACTGAATAAGCAAAAATATAAGCAGCAAGCAGCACATTTGTTACATCAGAAAACTTTAAATATTAGACATGATTTCAACAGTTGGATTGGAAAAGACCAGGAAAATTTGCCATCCAAGAACAGAAGAAAAATGAAGAATGGCATAGGTCAAGTCAAAAATACTGTGAAGCCAGAGAAAGTTATGAAATTTAGCAAATTAATAAGGAACTTAATTCAACATTATTTAACACAATGGCTACCGCTCAGCATCCAAAAATTGCAAGAGAAAGATGCATTCAATGAAAATTTTCACAGGAGCCAATCACAGCATCGAAAGGAACAGACTTTCTGCCTTTGATGGGGAATGAATTAAAAATTGCAACAAAAAGAAAACTCACGAACACAAACAATCAAATCCTTTTTAAAAAGTAGCATATCTAACCCATTCAGAAAACACCATTCATGCAATTGAAATATAAAGACTTCATAAATTCCTCAAAGAACACAAATAATAAACAAGACAGAGAACAATTACAGTTGGCAAATTAAAGTTTAACGTACTCAATAGCTCCACCATGCACACCAATTGAGTAAAGTTCCTCTGGTACTTGCCCTTCCAATAAATTATTATTCATTAACCTAAGAGTCAAGGAAAGATGGAATTAATGCAAAAGCTATTAACCATGTCACAGAAAACATGCGAGCAATCCATAAGATCGTTTATGGTAACCTGTAGATATAATAATTGAGAAGTAACTCTGGCATAGAAATTTATGAGTCCAGTGCAGATCAATACATGAGAAAGCGAAAGTGTGAAAGGAAAAATGGAATGACATAAACACAGCATATATTACAATTGCAGATTCATCACACACATATGGTTGAGATGTATATTACGCATGTATATATCAAAAGTTCACTAAGCATGAATCTTGTCTGGGAACAGATGGATCAGAAAAATACACTGTTATTAAAAGTAAACTTAATTGATCAGATGGTCAAATTAACACATATGGAATACTTACACAAGCTGCAGTTTTGAAGAAGTTAGACTAACTGGTATGGGTCCTGTGAGCTGATTATTTGACAAATCCCTGAAAAGTATAAGGAAAAAAGTTATTAATAACACAATGTCAAAAGTGATAATTTCACCCAACATTAATAAGGCATCACATTTGAAAGTAAAGAAAATACAATGAAAGAACTTCCAAACAAAAAGACTTGGACATAGTTGAAAATTTATTTATCATCATCATTGAGCTACCACAAGGAAGCTTGACTTACATATACAACAAAGCTGACTTATCCTAAAGCCAGGGAGGACAGGGAAAAATTATCTGGCGGACGAAAGAAGTATAATAGACTCAAGATGTAATTGCAAATGGCATATCAGACTTGTTTCATCAGAAGAACAGAGGTGCAGATCAAGCCCCCACAATGAACTAGCCACATTCTTTTAAAGATAAGGTAAAGCTTTAGAATAGAAATGAGAAAGTACTAAATTGATGCATGAACTAATAAATGGAGTTTACACTAATGAGTTTCTATCTTGTATGCATCATGTTTACTCAGTTGTACCTCCCTAAGACCTTTTATTTCTTATTTTCCTGGTGACATAACACCAACTTTATTAGCTATAACAAAAACAAAAAAATAAATGACACTGAATGAACAAATATAGGAGCTTAATTGAATAATATTCAGAAAGGAAATTAGTTAATCACGAACAGATATTGACCAGCACATGCCACACATGTTAATAATTAGAAACAATGACCATAACAGGATAGTACAAATATTGTATTACTTACAGTCGTACAAGAGACTGTTGACCCAACCCTGATGGTAGAGCACCACCTAAAGCATTAGAGCTTAAGTTCCTGTATAAAGATAAATGGTTCTTAATTGTAATTGATTCAGAAGAGTAATCACATTTTCTTAGGCAAGGGTAACTATGAAAGTTCCAATGAAAAAGTTATCACTTTTGAAAAAGAAAAGCATAGACTTAGATTAATTGAACAGAGACCAAGAAACACAACATTTCACAGATATTATCTAGTAATAAAAAAGGAGCTTCCAATGACTTCAAAGCAAAAATGTAGTACAGAAAAATATGTGAGGCATACATTTAATGAAGCAGGCAGAGCCAGACATGGCTTTTGGATGCCATAATATTCCCGTCTAAAAGTTTCTCATCTACATTTCAAATTTGTAACAAAAGGAAGGAGCATTGACGAAGCACTTGAATGGTGGAGACCTTAGAATAGAGGGGAGACAAGTAGGTTCCTGGTCAGGTAATTGTATTGGATAGAGATAGAGCTGCAACTAAGCAAGCTGCTCACAAGCTCCTAGATCTTGGCTCAGCACATCTCCTTTGATAAATGAGACAAACCTGGGGCAGCTTTAGGTTTGTTGAATAAACAGGCCAAAACGCAATGACATGGACTTGCAAGTATAGGTATTTTCAAACATAGACCTAAATATTATCGCATAAGTTACAAATGATTTTCAATTTTTTTTCCCTAACTAGGTCTCTGAAATAAAGCTCAAGCTATAACTTCAAGCCAAGGGCAACTCAAGCTTCGGTTTTATACTAGCTCAAATGGGTCCATTCAAGTAAATGAGCCCAGTGTTGCCATCATATGATCCAAGCTGAAAGAAACTCAGGAAAGTTTGTCAGAGCGCATGCCCAACAATAGAATCACAAAGCTAAGGTCCAACAAACAAAAGATCAAATCATTGGCAGGCTTATAGATGTGAACTATTTAAATGCCTGAAAGAGTAACTATGGAGGAAAATCAGTTTTTCAGCATAGCTTTAACTGGGGACTGAAAGTTGTTGCAAATTGCTATCAAGAGTAGATATTTGGTTATAAATCAAAACCAATCTCTATAAGAATAAGACCAGCAAAGATTTGGTTAAATGCACAACAAGAATGAGGAATATGACAGAAAAGAATGCTAAAAATGTTTATAGACAGAATTCTATAATTCATTGGCTATTTGACCATTCACAATGCTTGATGGTAAAAAGGGATCCATCTAAATGCATTAGAATAGACTGCAACTGCAAACAATAATAATGAAGAATGAATAATTCACAACATGCCGAAACCATATACCATACAAGATATTTTATTCATAAAAGTTGTAAGCTGCTACTTACAGGTTTACCAGGTTTGACAGGAGGCTGATTTTGTCACTAATAAATCCTTTCAAGCCTTGGCTTCCAAGATCTCTGAATAAATACGGAACACAAAGTTATACAGAAACTTGAAATGTGTTTGTCATATGTACAACCTTACATAAAACTCTCTGAAAAATGTGCTAACACACAGAAACAGAAAGTGAAGATAGAGCAACATGAAACAAAGAAAAAGAAGAAAGTGGTCAATCAATTCAGTTATTTCTGACTAGGAGTTGGAGCATGAATCAACACAGCGAGGCACAAGCACATCACGATTCAGAAATATTTCTATTGTTTGATGACTGTTTGACACAGGAAAAACAATGCATAAGTAGCATAACATCTACCAAAAGGCAGAAGTCATAATGTAGTAAATGATCATCATAAACACTATGATGGGAGGGAAGCAAGGTAAAGGAGGGGAAAAAAGGGAAGGGAATCCATCTTTCCTTTTGCCTATTTGGTCAAAAGGACAGAAAGGATAGGGAAAAGAAAGAGTTGTCACTATTTACCATTTATATCCTCTAGAAGGGAAGAAGAAAAAGACCATTGCAGGTTAAATACACTATTATACCTTAGATGTTGAAGTTTAATATATTCATTGTATTTGTATGACAGGAGCATAGAAACATAAACTGATTCTTCCCACTCCACAGGTTTTTTTTTTTAAGGGTCACTTGTATATTTATATTTATTCATAGAACATATGACTTCTATATTCCTTCCCAACTATTTCTTTCCAGCTAAACAGGAGAAATGGTTGCCCCTTCACCCTGTTCCTTCCATCCTGTTTCCTTTGCCCATATTTCCGTCTGACCTAATGAAGGGTAAATTCTGAAAAATTTCCCTTAAGATTGTCTATATCATAGAATTTATTAAATCACATTAACATGAAGTAGAAAATATATGTCAATGAAAAGGAAGATTTACAAAGAAATAACAAGCTTTTCACAACATACTAGAACCAGCTTCTAGAGAATCCCGTAAGAACAAAAGGGTTTGCAAAAGTATGTCTTCCATAAAAAAAGTAAGGACAACAAAGTATCCAAACTAATCTGCCACAAAAAACTATCTTCCCTCTTAAGCCAATTAATGTGTTCTTGCTATAATGAAGTGATTGAATTTCTAGCTTTCTGGACTAGTTAGCCAACTTGTCTAGGCAACAATCCTTTTAACATTTTTTGGCAAAATGCTACTATATTCATCAAGGGAAAAAAATATGTTAAGCTAAATTGTTTTGTATGTTCAATACTAATATTATGTGACATAAAGAAGTAAAGCCAATGCTTACATTTGAGATATGACAAGGGCAGTTTCATCCTTGTTGGGACGGCATGTAATACCCTCCCAAGCATCCCAATTTGTAGGAGCACATGGATCGCCATTCCAACCCATTCTGTCAGGAACACGAAGTGACTCTTTCAATGCTCTCATAGCAATCACTACAAAAAGAAGCACATATTAAGTGCACCTTCAACTTGACTCTTTCTCCATAAATGTTTCTTTCCAAATTTATAAAATCTGTTCTCTCTATCTTTCCTAAACCAAAACAAAAAGAAAAATCTATTCAAAGATTGAAAGGGGATTAAAGAAAAGGGTACTGAACAATCTAAATCTAGTATGTTTATAACCCTTCAAATTGTAAGAATGATAAACTTTCTTCTGTCAAGAAATATTTTTGTTTTCCCAAATTTCCCCCACTAAGGAAAGGAAAACAAAAAAAGTTCTTCAAAGAATCAAAAATGCAAAAAGCTTTCAATTCTAAGGATCCATATTTGTTCATCACAATCACACATTATCAACAAGTGCAGTTCCAGAGTCTCCTACAAAGCTAACCAATCAATATGGTAACAAATGCTCTAACTACATTGTTTTAAAGCTTTCATTTCTAGAAACTAAAAATTTTTGATTGCTTATATTCCTATCCTAGAAAAAGACCTAGTTTTCTGTGTCCATTTCAAGAAAATCAGTCAAGGAACGAGATACTAACTTGCAACAAACATTTTAGAATCCATATCAGTAATTCCCTACTTTCAGCAACTGTATATTTGTTCAATAACTACCTTGTTCGGGCACAGTGGAGAGATCATTGGGGACCAGCGCGTAATTCTCAAGTCCACTGATCAGCACCGCCCCAACAACCGGCACCAACTTCACCCTCAACTCAGTACTGCTCAAGTTCTTCGCCACATAATGCCAACTATAAGCAGCAAAGCTCCCCACGCCCTTAAATATATCCACTCGACTCACATTCTTCTCATTCACTACTATATCGATCACTCTCTGCCCAGCGTTCTTAACGCTTGAATCAATCTCCGCAAAATGAAACCAAATCAAATAATCCAATTTTGCATCCACTGCCAGCTCATATTCAATAACTCCACTCGATACGATTGCCGTTTGATACAATTTCATAGGATAATAGTTCGGAGGCTGATTGGTGTTAGTAATTGTTTCTCTAGTGGAAACGGATTTGATTGAAGTTTTTGTATTTGGTGATCGGAACGCAGCATCGGATTGCCATGACCGTCCGAAATTATCGGCGTCGCTGCTGAACCCTGGGCCCCACTGGTTTGACCCGCACGACAACCGACCATAGTTGACTAAAATGTTGTTGTTGCCGATAGCCGCGACATCGTAAGATAACGGATCGATTTGTTGAATTTCAAGCGAGCCAATGACGGGAGGATCAGTGGCTAAACTGTAGAAACACAAGTCAAGTTCACCGTCTTTAACAAAAGCGAAGAGATCGGAGTAGGCGCCGTCACGAGCTAAATCCTCGGGCCAAGGCGAGCGCCAGGAAAAGACTAAAGTGCCCTCAACGGAAGCGTCGAAGCTGGGAGAGTGGGATTTACCATCGTAATTGTCATAAACAGTGAATGTACGGATGTAGTAACGGCCGGGAGGCAAATTAGGGATTATGTAGCAGTTCTTTTTGCCGGAGGAGAGCGGGAAGAAGCGGAGAGTCTTCTCGTGAGGAAAACGGAAGTGTAAAGGCTCGGATACAATGGAGGTGGCGCCGCCCGTGTAGTATCGGTCGGCGAGCCACGTGGTGTTGAAAGGATCAATGGTCGAGGTGGCACTACCGCAATCAATGTGATAGCTAGCTTCTGCAGAAATAAAAAGCAAGCATACAAAACATAAGTGGACGGGAATTCAAAACACGAATTAAAAGAGAAAGATATGCGAACGTAATTACCATAAGGAGACGAGGAAGCTAGAGAAATTGAGAGGAGAGGAGAGGGAGAAAGATAAAGGAAGAGGAAGAAGAAGAAGGACATACTGACGTGGCGATGGTGGAAGTGGTGGTGGTGGCGGAGTGTTTGGACATAAAACGGAGAAGTGGGGTATGAATTGAAAAATAAAGGGAAAAGAGAAACGTAAGGCGGGCGAGATCAGCGGGGGCAGCGAAGAAGCAGCTGACGTTACGGGCAGGAAAGTAAGCGGTGGTGACCTTTTTCAAAGAGAGGGGTGAGAGACTGGGCAGTGGGCACAAAGTGGGAGTAGTTCAATTTAGTTAACAATTGAAAATGACGGGGAAAGTATTTAAAGAAATATTACGTCATCAAGTTAAGAGGTCTTCACGGTTGGAGGAAGAGAAAGATTGGGGTTATTCGTGGCATCCGTGCACAAGAAGGTTATTTATGTTTTTTTCAGTTAAACGAATAAATTCAAGCCGTCTGAGACTTCCTCATTTCAAATTTTTATTACAAACTAATTTAAATTTTTTATAATATATTTTAAATTATTTACAAACAATAGTATTACACTCGATTCTCGTCTCATCATCAATTAAATAAAAATTTTTTTAATAATTTTTAAAATAATTTATTGTACTATTTTCTCGTTTAATTAGTAAATAATACATTACTTTAAATAATAATCGCTATCACTTAAAAAATATAATATTATTGTTATTTAAATTTACAACTAATAATTTTTTTAAAAATAGCCATACCCTTCAAAGTTTGTAGAAGTTATGTTTGAAGGCTTATATCTTATTTTTGAATAATATTACATCTTTGGAATAATTATTTTCAATGACACAATATTTATTTAATAAATTATTTTAAAATTACAAAAAATAATAATAAATCATTTTAAATGATAAATTTAAAATATTGCTTAAAAAATTTAATATTATTTTAAATTATTTCGTATATAATTTACACATAGTATCATAAAATAGCATAAAATAAATTAATTAAAAATAAAACATTTTAACGGGGTTCTCAATAGAATTTTGAAAACAAGAGTTGATGAAATTGGAACGGGAAGCTTGTGCGCACGGACAAACATAGATTCCCTGATTTTTATTTTTATTTTAAAATATTTTTGGGGTGGTTAGTAATTTCACAAATGATATTGAAACAAACGAACTAATTAGCTCGACCGTCCAACATCAATGTCGCCGGGTCGTTGTACTGAAATGAAAGCTACCAACTTTCATAATTTAATTACTTCAAAAACGATATCGAATTATTAAAATTACATGATTAAGTTAAAAATAATAATTATAATTAAGCGCTTATCTGCTTGGCATGCTGCGGAATCTGTATTCTAAAAATAATAATAATAATAATTACCTGAACGATGCTTTAGCAACTTTGAAGTATGGAGTGCATTTAAAAAAAAAAAGAGTGTCTTAATCCAATTAATAGGATGATGGACTGATCAGTAAATATGCAATTTATTAAATTCAATTTCTAGCACAGTTGATGGAACATTATAGAGTCGCCCGTGACTTGGAGACATTGACTTCTTTGTTGTTTTCCGACAGGGAGTTATTGACATAAACAGACAAATGAACAAGTCTAAAATACTATTTAGTGCTGATGTTCGAAGCCTTGTAAGAAACGGAGTAACCATTAACCACATTTGACAAAATTAAAATCAAATATAGGGCCAACAATATAATCCTTAATCACAAAGACAGTGATAAGAATAATAGATTATTAAAAACAAATACACAGAACACACAATAATTAATAATTAATTAAAGCAAACTAATTGAATCCATATGGTGACGAGCAAATTACTGAAAATAGATACCTCAAATGCATATTAATAGTCAACATTGCTGCGCAACCGTCAAACAAATAAATCAATTTTAAATGCAAGAGAAATAAACGAACGAGTGTGTATACGAAATTCAACTAAACGTAATAATTGCACAACGCCACCCATTAAGTACCTCCTTTACTCTAAGTAGTGTTTTGCTATCATAACAATTGCCAACATACCTGCAAACAAACTTCTTGATGCATGTCAATTATTTGATTTATATTTCAAAAACTTTTAAATTTTGGTCATAATTTTCGTATACAAGATCATGTTTGGTTTGAAGTAAGAAAAAAAGGATAGAGAAAAGAAAAGGACAAGGAAAAAAAAGTAGAAATGAAAAGAATGATTTTTTTTTTAAATTATTTAGTTGCACCGTAAATTCATTAATAAAAAAATTATTATTTTTTATTTTAATAAAAATATTTAAAATTTAATTGTATATTATTAAAAATAATTATTATAACAAATATTTAATATTTTATAAATATTATTTAATTAAAAAATACGTTATATTAATCAATTATACTTTGTTTGTACAAAATACTTATAATTTATGTATTTTATAATTCACAAAATTAAAGTAACTTCAAATTTATTTTTTAAAATACAAAATAATCAAATCTTACAAATTTAATAAAAAAAAAACTTAGTAACAAATATTTAAAATTATACTATAAAAATATATTTATTGATTGAAAAATATTTTATATTTTAAACATATATTTTATTTTTATTTAAAATTTATAAATTAAATTAGATATAAATTTTCATATACAGTGTCTTTAAGCATCGTATTGCAATCATAATAAATTAATTTTGAGCACAATTTAAATTTGATATTCATATATTTAAGTATATTCAATTAACTTATTAAAAGTGTATTTAATATTTAATAATATTTATTAATTTAGTAGATTTTATATTATGATTTTTTAATAATATTATATAAATTATTATTGTTATATGTATATAAAATAATTTGATGATTAGTTATTCAAGATAATTAGTTAATTAAATATAGTTATATTAAATTAGTTAAATAAAAAATTATAATAAAATATAAAAATAAGGGACAAAATTAAATGTTTATTCATTTAAAGGATTGGAATTATAATTCCATTTCATACCTTAAAAGGGGAATTATCATTTTTTTATTTAAGTGAATAAAAATACGTAAAAAAAAATCTTTTTTTCTCTATTTTTTAAGTCAAATAAAAAATTCTTTTGACTTTTTTTCCCCCTTTCCTCCTTTCATTCCTTCAACTACATATATCTTAAAATTATTAAAAACATAATAAAAGATTGAGTTTTTTTTTTTTTTTAAATAGGAAGTTACTGGTCTTGTTAATTGAGTTGGTTCAAATTTCGGTAAAGCTCAAGGCCACAAGCCCACAAGTGCACATAATTTCCAACATACAAAATCCTTCGGTTGGTGTCTACATTCAACCCAGCAGTTGAGCATACTTCAAGGCCATAATCTCGTAATTGGCGTAGATCACAATGGGAATGGTTTAACTTTTGACGGTCAAAATTATTAGGAAGAAACTCTAATTCGTAATGTCCAGTCGAAGCTTGAAAAAGAAAAAAAAGTGACGAAGGTCAAATCTTCCAGAGGTCACGGCGAGAGTAGTCGCAACTCACAACAATTTAAGCCACAATTTCAGGCTGCACATGTGGGCGTGGCTACAAGTCTAAAATTGGCAGCCCAACTGCTGCGCACGGCAGCAGCATGAATATATCGCAAAGTAGACTTCGATTAAGTAATCTAATATATAAAATGACAGCATAGATTTCGCTGTCATTTTGTTTGTGAGGAGATAATAAAATCAAAGCGCAGAATTTGGCTTTGTAAAAGCAAGAGAGTGACCAGAGTAACGCGGTAGAAGTGGAAATGCAAAACGGATCGGAATTTGAAAAGAAATAAATGCCCACATGAAAGTACTTTCTGAAAAGGGCAAGGGCAATATGAAGAGATGGATAGAAAAGAACGGAGAAACTTCAAGTTCAGCATTTCATGAGCGCGTCTAACTGGACCTAGAACTTTGTTTTGTGTTTATACCTCACGGATTAATTCCTAGACAAGTTCTTGCCAGCTGTGTTACTGGATCCACTATAAATTGCTCTATTCCTTCTTCCAAGTCAAACGCCCCTCAAAATTCTGTCACATTGTTTTGCAAGTCCATCTGGCAGCCCGATTCGGTGACGTGGCCGCTCTACCTTTGTTTTCTGAACCATACCTCTCACTGGACTCCATTGCTAATGCTCTTGACAGTCCATTCAATGCTGACATTGACAAACCGAAAACTGCATAAAGTTACTGAAATAATTCGCAACAAAATAGGCAAAGCCTAATTGATTTACACCACTTATTTTGTAACAAAACATTCTGTAACGTAGTCCACCTTTGGCATGGAATGCAATTGGCATTATAAGACGCTCAAGGAAACTTTAAATATTACAACGTGGATTGAAGTATTCTTGAAGCTTGGGCTGCCTTCGGTTTGGATTAATTTATTCTTTCGATTAAATCAACGGAAGCTTGGATCATAAGCCACGGCTTAAGAGCATTGAGTAGTGAAATCATGAATTGAGTCAAAGTTACGTAGTCTAACTTCAATTTAAAGTGATGTAAATCTCCAGATCAGACGGCGTCACAGTTCTCAAAAATTATCCAACGGTTTGGATCAACTGAGCAGCGAATTTGCTTGACAAACAACCTTAATTATGTGACAGAAATTTACAAACCTTCGTGTACCGGGATTGTTGTATTATTACGATTAAACTTAATTAGAAATTAATTACACATTTTAGTCTTGAAATGTACGTAAGTCTCCTTACCACCATCACCATTCACGAATAGCCCGGCGCCTGAACGTCACTTTGTCGTGTCCGTAGTTCTAATAAAAATCAGCGTCGTACTCGTATCTGATTTCATCTTGTGGACGCGCGTTGAAGTTGTGTCCGAGAACGTCTCTGATTCTGTTCCTATTGCTCCATGTCAAAAAAAGGTTGTCGTTAGATCACCACCGTTAAATTTATTGTGTGATAGCTGAGCCCATCAATTAATAGCGACATAACATTTTGATGTAGGGACCGAGAGTATGGTATTACGAATCCACGGTTGTGGAATTACCACCACAGGATCACAGTATCTGTTTTTTTTTTTTTCCGGGAGAGTTAAAACGGTAGCTATCACCTTTAAGTCCTATTATAATATAAAAAATTATTTAATTAATAAAAAATAATTTATTTATTAATAATAAATAAAAAATTAAAAATAAATTTTATAAAAAATTTATTATATTAATTAAAAATAAATTTAATTTTAAATTTTTTTATCTATAATAATAAATAAATCTTATATTAATATAATAATATTATTTTATATAAACTTTTTTATTTATGTACATCTAATTTTTATAAAATATTGAATAAAATAATATTATTATATTAATATAAAAAATATAATAAAATTATTTAATTAAAAAAATTTTATAAAATTTTAATATATTAATTAAAAATAAAATTTAAATTTAATTTTTTATTTATTAATAATAAATAAATATTTTATTAATTAAATAATTTTATTAAATTATTTATATTAACATAATAATACTATTTTACTTAGACTTTTCGTACGTGTTTATTAGTTAATGCACAATCGATGAGACAAAAGAGCGCGTCTTGCCAGGCTGGCTTTTTCCAGTCTGTTACTCGATCCTTCTGCTCTGTTAGATAACTCTTTCAGCTTGTCATTTTCTTTTGTTACCTCAAAATCTCCCAAAAGTTCTTCCTCTTACTGTCACTATGAGACCGAAATTTCACTCTGTTTTCTTCATATTTTTAACAATCATCACCACTGCAATCTCAGGCAAGCTTCCTCGGTTCAGAGAAGCACCGGCATTTCGAAACGGCAGAGAATGTCCCAAAACGACATGGTCTTCACTGGACAAAAGAGTATCACACAATCCATCTATCATCCACATAGCCATGACTCTCGACTCCACTTACCTCCGCGGTTCAGTCGCCGGCGTATTCTCCGTTCTACAACACGCCACGTGTCCCGAAAACATCGTCTTCCATTTCATCAGCACGCAGCGCCAGCGAGCTGAGCTACAGCGTACCATCGCTGCAACATTTCCTTACCTAAACTTCGAAACCTATCATTTCGACACGAATCTAGTGAAAGGCAAGATCTCGTATTCGATCCGTCAAGCGTTAGATCAACCCTTGAATTACGCTAGAATTTACTTGGCCGATCTTTTACCGTCAACTGTTAGCCGCATTATTTACTTTGACTCTGATCTCATTGTAGTTGATGACGTAGCCAAATTGTGGAATATCAACTTGAGAGGACACGTGCTTGGTGCACCAGAGTACTGTCACGCAAACTTTACTAATTACTTCACATCAATGTTCTGGTCAAATCCAGTATTTTCGGGGACTGTTAAGGGGAGAAAACCCTGTTATTTTAATACAGGGGTAATGGTGATTGATTTGAGGAAATGGAGGGAAGGGAAATATACGGAGAAATTGGAGTACTGGATGAGAGTACAAAAGAAGTACAGGATTTACGAGCTGGGTTCATTGCCTCCGTTTTTGCTTGTATTTGCTGGTGACGTGGAAGGCGTTGAGCACAGATGGAACCAACATGGGCTCGGCGGGGATAATCTAGAAGGTTTGTGTAGAAATCTGCACCCAGGTCCGGTCAGTTTGCTTCATTGGAGTGGGAAAGGCAAGCCTTGGCTGAGAATTGACTCAAAGAATCCATGTCCTTTGGATTCACTGTGGGCCCCTTATGATCTGTCTCGTCACAAGTCCTTGATTTCTGATAGCTGATGAGAAAAACTTCAGGATTTGTGACAAGAAGGGTCGTTAAAATGGCGTGATTGGTGCAAAAGGATTGTTGTCTGTGGTAAAGGTGGTGGTGTAAGTAGGTGGAGGATGGGGATTCTATGATATATGTGAAGTATATGTATATGTGCATATATATATATATATATATATGTGCGCGTGCGCGTGTGTTCAGTGAAAGATCGAACAATTTGAGGAGTGGGTGCGGGTGATTCCTCACGGTTGGAGAACTCTGAAGTCCATCGGAAATTTCGCTTTGATTCTGTGTCAATTGTTCTGGGAATGTAAGGTCAAGAATCAAAATGTTCTGTCTGTAGGTTGCTGCTTTCATACGTGGAAAAGAATTAAATCAGGGTTGAGATTCTTTAACTTGCATTTTATTCTCCAACTTATGCACGGGGTTGAGACATGTATAGTTAATAATTTCTTCAAAGTTATAGATCATAAGTTGTTAGATTAAAAAATTCCTGGGTATTACATATTAAGGTAAGAATTTTATATTTGCACTATAAAAGAAGAACCAGACCCCTCTTGTATGTGGGGATATTGAGTCGAAATCTTTAGAACTGAACCTAAATGCGCCTTCCAGTGTCTTTATACACTTTACTTTCATGGAATGAGAATTGAACCGGGTGTAGTTAGGATGGATGTAGACCAAATCCAAATCAAGCCTGTTAACTTTCGGCTATTGCTTCGCAAAGCCTGACTAGGCCCAATGATAGTTAAGGCTGTGCATTTAACAGTGGTCTTATATGGTACCCAAGCAAGCCCAGCTCAATAGTGTACGTCAACGTGTAGTTTGCGGTGCACCTCTCTCTTCAATCCCCTTGACCCCTTTCCTTGCAGGAAAAAAATACCTGAAATAACTATCAAAATAAAAACCAAAAAAATAAATAGAAAAAATAAAAACCTGCAAACTAGTGGTCAAAATTTGAAGCAATTTTAAAGAAAGCGAGTGCATGCCCCAACCCAAAAAAAAAAAAAAAAAGGCGCAAACAGAGCTGACATTGCACAAGCATGGCCACTTTGGCATCAGGAAGTGTTAGTCTTGGACCAATCAATTCCCGAACTCTAAAATCAAAGCCCCCTTATTCTCCATTTCTCGGTAAAAAGCTAAAACTAATCAAACTCTCTTCAAAACCCACCACCAGCTCAACTGCAGTCACTGCTTTGACTTCAAAAGCTGAGCTCATTGATGCAGTTCGTGATCTTTTTCTGGTTGTGGGAGTTGGGTTACCATGCACAGTGCGGTGATATCTTATACAGAAGCACCTTGCCAAAGTCCAATGGGTTAACTGTTACTGCACCTGGCATTGTTTTGGCTCCTGGAGCTATTTCTTATCTCTGGGCCACGCCGGGCGTGGCTCCTGGATTTTTTGACATGTTTGTGCTTGCTTTTGTCGAGAGGTTGTTTAGAATTACTTAAAGGAAGGTTAGTGATTTGTGTCTTATTTTGCATTTTTTGGCTGATTTTGTGATATCGAATTTTTATGTGATTAATACTTTTGGATTTTTGTGGCAGGATGATTTTGTTTCGGGGAAGAAGTTGGGTGAGGGAGCGTTTGGTGTAGTTTATAGACTTTCTTTGGCCAAGAATCCTTCTTCCAAGGTGTGACGAAATATGCTGCAACATCTTCAATTGCATGCTCTTACTTCGTCTTCCTTTAATAAATTATCTACTTTGGTGCTCTTTCATCCCCGGTTCCTAAAATTTTGATACAGTCCTGTAGAAATTATTCGTTTCTTGTTTTATTTGTTGCCTCTGGGTGTGATTTAAATTTCTTATGAATTAATGTTTAGTTTAATTTGAGTTGGAATATTAACACATTTACATTGAATTTTTATTGATTCTGTCCCATAATTTCACTAACTAGTTGCTTCTGTTTGATTGGTTTAACAAGACATAGGAATAATTGTATCCATTTGTAAATAGTCCATTCCTATGAGCCCAACTTAAATCCTACATTGTTGGTTAAAGTAAAGTAGTATGTTACTTAATGGATTTTAGTTGTGATTAGAATGAAGGTGACTTGGTCATGAAGAAGGCTACCGAATATGGTGCAGTGGAAATTTGGATGAATGAGCATGTTCGAAGAGCTTGTGCAAACTGCTGTGCTGATTTCTTATATGGCTTTCTTGAGGTCTTGCTCTATTATGACTACTTCTACCATATGACTTAAGGGTATCATTATCTTGAGAAATTAAAACGCACAATTTGATAGCACTTGCCAATTTCTTTTTCCCCACTTCAATGTGAGTACAATTGTTATTTTAAAATTGGTTTCAGAGTTCTTCAAAATAAAAAAAAAGGAGGTGAATAATGGCTTGTATGGAGGTACAAAGGAGAAACTACTCTTGCAGATTTGATGCTAAGCAGAGAGTTCCCCTACAATTTTGGTATTCCCTCTCATCAGCCCTTCTGTATTCTGCAAGTTGTCTAGACTATTCTTCTGTTTCTGGTCAAACCTACCATGCTAAGTCTGGCAATTCTATGGCATGAATTATAAAGCCAACCATTGATCTATCGAATGGTCTTGTTCCAATCAAATTTAGATCAAATGACCTTTGACCTTAAAAGGAAATGGTGTTGCCATTTCTGCAGCAATTTAGAGATGGTTTCACTTGTCCTTTTAAATTATTCTTATGCAGTTGATTTGAGTATTTAGTGAGTAGGGAAACTAATATTCAAATCCTTTTTCTAGTGCACTGTATATATGTATATTCACTCTGTTGTCAGTGCCGCTGGGAGCAGTTGTGTTACCTTTGCCTTTATTCTCATCTTGACTCTTCAGCAGTAATCCTTGTTTCAATTTAGCTTCCCATTCCAAAAACCAACTCGAGTGATGTCTAAAATGTCAGGTAGAAACAATAATTCTTATGGAGGTCAAGGAATTGCCTAAAGGGATTGGAAAGGAGAATAGAATAATACAAACTATAATGAAACAGCTCCTATTTGTGTTGGATGGTCTTCATTCAACAGGGATTGTGCAGAGGGATATTAAGCCACAGAATATTATTTTCTCTGAAGGTAATAAAATCGATCTTTATGGCAAATCAAACATGGATAAGTTTGATTCTTGTAAGATTGACAGTTTTCTAAGCCCATTTACTATGTGAGCAGGTTCCCATACTTTCAAGATCATAGATCTTGGAGCTGCAGCGGATTTACGAGTGGGCATCAACTATATTCCAAAGGAGTTTCTCTTGGATCCCAGGTATTTTCTTTCCCTTCATGTGATACAAATACTTGCATTTTTATCCACAATTGATTTCCTAGAAATTCACATCTCTATCCAACAAATGAATCTATATGTGTTTGATTTTCCATGCTTTAATAGTTTGGCCATTGCTGGAAGCTTTACTACAGCTTTATTCGAAACATTATCTTTGTCCACCCTTTTTTGGTTCTATAAAATTTAACAGATCAACTAAAATTGTTTAGGTGGGGCAGATCTTGTGTTCTAAATATGTTACTACAGTTAGCTTAGGTATGTTTTTATCTTGGCTTCCAATATTGCAAGGTCAATGATTTGAGTTCAAGCATGGCTTTTTCTGTGGAGAAAAATGATTGTTATTCAAGATAAATCTTTACCATCTTTAAGGAATAGGATAGAAACATGGGCATGACTTTGAAAGAAGCTGATAGATTTATTGTCCTTAAAGCCTTTTTCTTTCTTGGCTTACTAAAGAGGTACTAACAGTCTGACAGGGACTATGAACTTAAGAAAATGAAGTACCTAACTGCATGATTGTTTCAAGTAAAATAATGCTAATATCCCAATTTATTTCAATCTTTATCACAAATAATGTTAATTTAATTCAATCTTTATCCCAAATAATGTGGCATTCATCTAGTGGGCAGTGAGATGGTGTTATAAATAATCTTAAAAATCATGAACATATACATCCACTTGATGAATGCTATACATCACATAATACTTCATTTGGGATAAATTTGGAATAAAATTTGACAGACATAACATTAATTATTTTAAGCACTTCAATTAACTAATTGAGAAGAAAACAACTAACTACAAGTTGATATAAGGCAACATCAAAGTAGGATTTAAAATTGAGACAGTGATAGATGAAATTAAAACTTCAATTAAACCATTACTTACATAAATTGTTAACAACTTGAAAGAGGCCAAAACTCACTTGATATAAACTAAACGTCTTAATGTTTTTCAAGGAATTTTTTGGCATACCTTACTAAGATATGAGCCTTCCTTTACATGGGAAGTTGTTCAAACAAGCCATCAAAGGTACAACATCATAAGAATAATATTACATTATTGAAACAGACAAAGGAACTTTATTAACGTATGACATAGTATTGTCTTGGATGATGATGGAGTCATCCTTATTCCAAAATCATATTCCTTAAACAGGTGTACTGAGAAAATTTAACAAAAGTTAAGCATAGAAGTTGAGCTAGAGTTCTCGATAATCTTCTATGAGAAAAGCCTTAATTTTTTTTCAAATTTGTTTAACCATTTTTTTTCTTTTTCCACTAGGCTATCAATTGTAGTGTGAATTTGTGATAGATCGAAAAGGATGTTTGTCTTTTTTCACATTGATTTCTACAATTTATGACTAGTTAAAATTTTTGCACCATTGGACGGCATTTTAGAAGCGTCAATCTAGTATTCCTGCTTGGTTATCCAAGGAATAGAAAAACAAGCTAGGAAATCGAGAAAAAGTTAGTCCTTATTATGTTCTTTTAACCTCTTGAGATCATAAACCATTGTAAATTTCTTGCAGCCTCTTAAGTAAGTATTCTTTGTTTGGTCTCCACTAGCGAAACCACTGTTTGGGAATTTTATTTAATCTTTGTCAATTTTAAATTGGGAAAACCATGAACTTGGATACTTATTATTTTGATTATATAGCATTTGATTCCATTTGTGGATATTTTTAAAATAATTGTAAATCCTTGGTTTAGTTTTTTCAAAAAATGCTCATCTTTTGAAGTAGATCCCCCCTCATCATATGATTGAATCTTGAATATTTTATCATGAAGAATGCAATTTAGTTAAAGTTCTCATTTTATAAGATATTATGATAAATTATGTATCTTTTAACAGAGCCTCAAACTATTCCCCTTGATATAGGGATTACCTCGAGTTGAAGTTATGCTATTAGATTGATACTTCATAGATTTTAGTTCTCCTATAATGTATTCTATATCAAAATTAAAGACTAATAATATGGCTTTCCATCTAGCAAATATTCATTTAGATATTAGAAATTTGATTCTTTTTGTCAAACTTAGCAATTAACAATCTATCTTTAATAGAAACCTCTTGTTAAGAAAGTTATGCTCAGTCATTCTTAGCATATTATATAAAAGATACAAAATTGGTCATAATATCTCATAAAATGAGAAGTTATGATCAACTTGCCTTCTCTAGGATAAAAATTTTTAAAATTTTATCACTTGGTGATTTGTGGCCAAGTAGCAATAGGGAAATGCATGAAACAATTAAAAGAAAAGATTGAGGCTTTTCAAGGAGTACTATTAAATCTTCTAAGTCTTATCCTAACTTTTTATCCCAAATTGTGACATGTTTTTCCTTAGAATTTTCAAAGTGACTAATTACTTCATCTCACTGTCCAATGGAAACCACATCACTACTTGGGATGGACATTGAGATTAAACTTGGAAGTATAGTATTACTATTTCATACTACAAATATTCTAATTTAACTTGTAGGCCTATCTTAACTAGATTTTCTCATTCCTGTTTTAAAAGGATTATGCTTTTGCAATAAACAGGACTTCATCATTTTAGACACAATTATATCTCACGCCAATAAAGTTTCTATCTATTGTGGTCATTTAATGTTATTTTAATAATGTTCTTATCTTGGATGTTTTTGTTTCATCTCTTTTTATATAAAGGAAGGTTCGCGTCTTAGTTAGGCGTGCCTAAAAATTTTTTTTGGTAAAATATTAGTATGTGAAAATTATTGTGAAAAGTCCAAAAACCAAATGGAATCGATGAGTTTGGTTCTCAATTATTAAAAGTCAAACTGAATATAGTTTAGTTCGTTCTTGGTTTTGAAGAACTGGCTTGTTTGATTTTTTTAGATCCTTGTAATTGTAGACTGAACTTAAGTTAGTTTCATTTTCTTAAACATCAAATTGAAATTGCTCACCCCTATTATCAGTTGTTCTCTACCCTTTTTCAAGTTAATAAAAGATTTGTGTAAGTAGTATTTTATTTAAGTGTCACTTTCATCAATCTTTTGTCTTAATCTTAATTATTATACTTTTATGTCGCTTGATTTTGATTGGTAATTAGTTAGTTTAACTTCTCAATTAGTTAATTTTAGTATTGAATTATATCTTTGAGGATTTAATATCATATCATTTATTACATATATGCACCATTTAACTATGGGTTTATCGTCATAAGTACATAGATTAAATACTGTTTCATCTTCCCCTTGTTAAGATATGTTCTGTAAATCATCTGTATTGTCGACTTTAGAGATATATGATCTTATATATATACATATATATATATATATATATATATATAAAAGAAGGAAGGTGTTTTTTATTCACAAGCAAAAATTGCATCTAAATAAAGTATGTATGTGAATTATCTGAATAATTCATTTAATTATTAAATGATATTATTAAAACTGTTTCCTGTGTAGATGATATTAAATGGGTAACAATATCGCATAGTAGATATACTGAATATCTCTGGTGAATATTATGAGATGATATCAGTGCGGATAATATGAAAGTTATTTTATTAGGATATTAGTAAGGATTAATAGGTAGAGAACTATTTTTCGAACATGACTGAATAATGATAAATCACATGGTATTGTATGTAATCAATGATTTATCGCATAATTATACTAATGTGTGACGTAATTACTTGACTTGAAACATTATAGTCGAATTTGATGTGAATGCATATTATTCATATAATGTATAAGTATGAGACTAATTATATTTTGTATGTTAAAGTTTGTATGGTCATATGTTATTTATGTTGAAAATGAATGATAGTTAAAATGGAATCCATTAACTCGATATACATAGGTTTGGAGTATCGTTGACTCCATTCAGATTCGAATTCCTAAATGTACATCAATAAATATTTGAAAAGTAAATCTCTAGTCAGAGCGAATTAAAGTCATATAAAAGAGTTCGTGATGACGAATTCAAGACATATTGATTAGTGATTCATATTTTTATCAATTTAGAATTTTGATATTGTATGAACTCTCATTTAACTGTAATTAGACAACGAAAGGATAATACTCACATGGTATGTATAATTTGAATAGATTCGATGAAATACTTCTTTATTGTAGTTTAGGATTTATGACATATTATTAGATGTTAATTTTAGTCGTTGAATTTTTAAAGTGTTTGAATCTACAGAGTTTGGAACTTGTTTATGGCTAATTTATAGTAAATCTATATGATCATACTAATAATTTAATGCAATGAGAGATATTTGAGAGAGAAAAAATATTATCTATAGAAGATTAACACCTTTCGAGATAATATAATAGTCGAAATAAATATGTATAAACGTTGCATATATTTATGATTTTTTAAAATATTTGAAGAATTTACATAATTTTATATTTTGATGTAATTTAATGTAAATTATGTCATTGTTCATAATATGGATTATTAAAGGATATAAATGATATTTTATAATTGTTGGATAATTACTATTAAGTTTTTGAAGATATATTTAATTGTTTACTTAATGGTTAAAGTAAATATAATTATTGGATAATTGTAATTTTGTTTTTAGTACATATTTATTCATAGATACATTTAAGGATTAATATTGTAATTTTAGATAAAATTTTAAATACAAAAGAATAACTTTACCAATTTTTCAAGTTGCGAAAAAAGGAAATAAAAGCTTCTCTCTCGTCCAAAAATTTAGCCAAGCCTCTCTCTCGTTATTGGATGGTGTAGATTGTAGAAATTTCATAATTATGAAGTTTTTTTCATCAAATCATCAAGTTAGTAAGGTGAGAAATAGGATTGTGTAAAATCAAATTTTGTTTTGACTCTGGTTTCAGTTTCATATGAAATCGAAACTTATCCTATTTAATAGAATGCTTTATTTTTCGATTCCATTCGGTTCTGATTCCAAAACAGGATATTCCGTTATTAATTATTTCAATTTTATAATTTTAATTTTATAAAAAATTTTTTATAAAAATTAAAATTAATGGTATTAAATTATAAAAGTACTGAAATATATAAATAAAAAATTGAGCGAATAAAAGAAAATAAAAATAATTTATCAAAAAAATTGATATACGATAATTTATTTAAAAAATATTATATTATTACTCGACTTAATATTATATATAACAAAAAAGAAAAATTTATTTTTTGATAGTAAAAATATATATTTAATAATATTGTGCATATACTTATTTATAATAATTGTTAATTTATTTAATAATTTTATATTTTGTTAAATTATTATATAAATAACATAATAAATTAAATTAAATAAAATATATTAAACACGTTAGTTAATTTTTTTTATGTAGTTCAACAGATGAAAAATATTTTCTTTAATAAATTATTTATTAAACCAAATATGAGAATATTTTATGTGAGAGTTATGTATTTACAAATTCAATAATAAATTTTAGTATTATGTGTTATATTTAAGTTTGTAGTGTTTATTTAAAATTAGTTTTTTATAATTTTAATGAAAAATTCTAAACATTATTATTTCGTTAATTGAATAATTTATTGGATACAAATTAGTATTTATTTTATCTTTAAAAAATAAAATAAATTAAATAAATAATTTTTTATTTTCAAAATTAAATTGATTCCTTGATTTCTCAGTTTGATTCTAGTTCCATGAACTTTCAAATCGGAATGTACTCTAAAAAATCTGTTCTAGTTCGGAAACTCATCCATAGTTGGGAATTCATCGTATATTTGATATATGTTGAAAACATACAGGAGATGTTTATGTTGTTGGCAAGTATTGTGATTTGTTGCATCTTTGGGCCATATTCATTCTTTCATCCCTGACTTCCTAAAATGGCATTCTAACAAGCTAGCAAGGAATATTAACAAACTGAGTACCTAATTTTGCATCATTGCTCCAAGCCAGTTAGTAAATGGAATATGGAGATAACAAATAAAGAAAAATGGGAAGAGGTTTTGCATAAAACATAAAATTCCCTAATTTGAAATATGTACTGAAAATATTTAATTGACTTAAAAATGCTGGGAAAAAAAATGCTTGAATCATTCCAACCACGGCACTGAATATTGAAGAAACACAGGCTTATACAATGTTCTGGGGAAATAGAAACAACTATTCATTGCCAATTTTCAAGCAGTTACTAGCATATCATGCTAAAATAGAATATAGCTTGATGTAAACCAATATTAGACAACCATTTTCACAACCAACAAAACTGCTGTGAGTTCAAAACACCCTTCAACTTTACATCTCTACTTCATACCCAATATTCACATCTAACTCAATTTTAATGTGATGTTTCTTTATCATGTCCAATTCATTAACTTCTCTTATTTCTTCCTTCTCAGGTGTGCTGCACCAGAGCAATATATTATGAGCACACAAACTCCATCTGCACCCTCAGCTCCAGTGGCAACTGCACTTTCCCCTGTCCTCTGGCAGGTGCAACATCCACTGCGAATCACCACAACTTTATTGTCATTAGCTAGCATCTTTCTGTGAAAATTCTTTTTTCGGTTAGCTCTGGTCATATTGTTCTTAAACAGTTGAATTTGCCAGATAGACTTGATATCTACAGTGCTGGCCTTATATTTCTGCAAATGGTGAGTACTTCGGAAAAGCTTTGTTTACTTTCTTGTTTATTGACTTAATACCAAGAACTTTATATGAACACTTACAAGCTGGTCCTAGTTTGGATGTCAGTCTTTCGTTTTTTAGTGATCACTACCTAATAATCTACTTCCTAGTGCAGTAACACATAGCAAACATTCTGTATGATAAGATAGCTACAGTTTAGCCATTGGGGTTTAAGTTCTCTAGGTTATATATTAAACATTGGACGGCCTCTTGATTTACCCATAAGCCATGTAAAGTGTTGGGAAGTCCTCAAGTAGTTCAGCCAGATATTTTGAATCTGTATGTTCCTATCTTTGAACATTACCTTTTTCAATAGCAGTGGAGTGCTTATGAATGCTTTATTTTTGCTTAGATATAACTTTGGTGGATATTAACTGGTGTTTGCTTTGGGCTGGCTTCATCTGCCATAGTAATTACATAGGATTTTTCAGTTTTGGTTCTGACAATTTTGTTAGTGTCATTCTTATGGGCATTTCCTGGATTACGTACTGACAGCAGCCTCATACAATTAAACCGACAGCTAAAGAGGTGTGATTGCGACTTGAATGCATGGAGCAAAACTGTAGAGCCTCGTGCCAGCCCTGATCTTGGCAGGGGCTTTGAATTGTTAGATTTAGATGGTGGCATAGGATGGGAACTTTTGACATCAATGGTCTGATATAAAGCAAGAACCAGTGCAAAAGCAGCTCTAGCGTATCCTGCTTTGACAGGGAAGGGCTATTAGCATTGTCTTTCATGCAGAACTTGAGATTGCAATTCTTCCGAGCCACACAACAGAATTATAGCGAAGCTGGCAAATGGGTAATACAGCTAATGGCAAAATCTGGAGTAGAGGACCGCGGCTTAACAGAAGCTCAGCTTCAGGAGCTCAGAGTCTGTTTCTGAACTATATTCAGAAATAACTATATTTGTAAAAATTATAAATAGACAATGTTTAACCATTCTATCGTTCTTGTGCAGGAAATGGAGCCAAGAAAGAAGGCAAATGCACAAAGAAATGCGCTTGCTTCAGCCCTCAAGCTGCAGAGAAGGATTGTGAGAACGTTGAATGAGAGTATGGATGAGCTTAACAGACGCAGGAAGAGTCTGTGGTGGAGCAGGTGGATCCCAAGAGAGGAATGAATTAATGAATTACAATACTGTAAATACATTTGGCCTTTTTGTGTAAATTTTGTGCATTGATTTGAACTGACTATTCTAATGGAATAGAGTATAATGACTTGAAATGTAAGAAACTAGCTGGAACCCCGTAGAAACATACCTGGAATTCTTTGAACGCACTTGTAAACTCCTTACGTTAATAATAAATGATATATAAATAGAATACACTGAATCAACCGAAACTCCTATGAAGCATCGAGTTTTCCATTCCTGTGCCGCTTCCTAAATTCTAATGTATCTCCGTAGTTTTAAATTTCATCAGAAACCTCCTTGAAAATGCTTGAATCTATCATAAGCCTTTTTGAACTTTTTATTTTAATTCATAAACATCTTGTAATATGTTAAAAAATCTCCCATGCAAGCCAGATATCGTGTCTCTGAAGAATGTTAAAACTCTCAAGTGAATTATGGACAGAGCACAGTGGAAGCTGGTAGTGGAATCAATGGTATAGGCAAGTTTGACGTCCAAATATGTCTCTTCGGACAACATTGATGCCGTAATTAACTCCCAAAAACTTCGTGTTGAGAGATTAAAATCTCTT
This sequence comes from Swietenia macrophylla, assembly GCA_032401905.1. NCBI lineage: Eukaryota > Viridiplantae > Streptophyta > Magnoliopsida > Sapindales > Meliaceae > Swietenia > Swietenia macrophylla. The sequence continues at coordinate 4,247,038 of CP135584.1, read as the reverse complement.
AAATTTTTTATTTCCGTGCAATAAGACAACTATATTGCTTATAGAATCATACTATCTGTTACTATTTCTACGTCGAAAATGTTTGAGTACTGCTGACTTGATCCTACATTTGAATGATTGCAGGTTTTCCAACGAAAAAATAAAAAAAAAATTTAAGCTTGAAATTGATGGGAAAGTAATTGAAGCACGCAAGCACGTGGGAAGGATAGGAAAGTTGCTTAATAAAGTAGCAGGCAGGAGAAATTATGGTGATGTGGTAAGTAATAAACAATGCGATTGGGAGAGATTAGACACATATAAATGTTGAGTGTATCAGAGGCAATGGTATTGTAAATCACGAGAATTTCACGTGCAACTCTGACCTTCTTGTTCAGTACAACCAAGCCAATGTCTAATTAAAGCATACACACAAATACAAACAAAAACCCAACATATGAAACATTGAGACACTTCAATCAAGGCTGACACTTTGATAACAGTGCAATTTCGCCGTGTAATTAATTAATACTGTACTGTCTCTTGGCTTTTTCGATTTCCCAAAGCTTTGGGTGTCAATGACTCCATGATGATAATATATATTTGTCATTCTGCATGGAAGCAACCGCTGTGCGTGACCACAAAACCAGCCTTCTTTTCTCATTTTGGCTCGTTGTTTTCTTATTTGAAGATTATAATCAGTACACGGTTCTTTTGCATAAGGGAGTAAGCAATTGAAATAATCTCAAACGAAGACATATACTATTTGACGAAACAATATACAAGTCACATTCAAGCCCATACAATCTGATTTGACGAAATCTTATTGTTTAATGGGAGTCGGCCTGAAGATTAACCAAAGTAATCACAATTCCCATAAACAAAATCAATCCAGTAACTTTGATGCATGATATTTATTGTAAGCTGACAAACACAACATACATACATACATACATACATACATATACACATACATACATACATATATATATATATATATATATATATAGAGAGAGAGAGAGAGAGAGCATCTGGAAACTTTGTCCACGCCTTAAAAAAAACATATGGACGGAGTAAGGCAACAAAATGCTGATGCTAGTAATCAGCTCGTAGAGAGAGAGATAACTTAACATTTGATGATAGTTTATTAAAATGACGAGAGTGACAATAAGCAAATAAAATTGGGGGGGCGAAGCACGAGACCAAGCAAGTTGTGCTTTTGCTTTGCTAGCTTTTGGTGAAATTATACTTTAATCAATCTCTTTGGTTGGGTTTTGAGCTCTTCTATTAATTTTATTAAGCTTATTGCTGTTGCTGCTTACCATAGTGGAATCTTGGTCATACCCCTGAAATTTCACTCTCCGTAATTCACACTACTCTCCCCTTCTTTCTTTGAATATAGGGTAAACTCATAGCTACTGTTGGGAAATTGAGGCATGATAATCGATCCAAGCTACCTTCTAATATAAGAATAATTAATCCTCTGATTTTGATTCCCATATGCATATTTTTAATCTAGTACATATATATTACTATAATCTCAACACCACTGCGACCAGGGTGTCAATCATGTTTGCGTTAAGACAGATGTAAAATGGATTCAATTCCGGGCAGATCTCAAGAATTAAATTGTCGGTGACATCTTATTCTCATCTTGTCTGCTGCCAAGTTTACCCTGAACTATGATTTTTGATAACTATATAAACCTCACCTTAGGCCAAACCAATGTGCAGAATGTGCGTCCAAGCTCATCATTCTTTGCAATCAAATAATCATAACTCATATACACTTGTCTTGCAATTTGAATCTTGTTTGTTCTAAAATTTAAGGAGATGATCTTCTTTACTAGCTGCTTTATATTATAGATAAGCAATATGATTTCTCTGATACAGTGAGATATTTTAACATCTTTTTCATGGACACAGATATAAATTTTGCCAAGCCACCTAATATGATTATACTTTTCATTGATGAAAGAGAGCCGGTCTCGGCAAAACTTCTTGCCCTTCCTTTTCATTCGATTGAATTATTAATTCAAGTCATTTTCTTGTGACAAACATAAACTTAGGAATAAAATAAACTTAAGAAAGGAAAACATATTCGGATCGACTAATTTCATAGATGACCTTGTCATGTACCCACATGGATGATGGATGGTCAAAAAGATGTCGATAAGATTATATCATTATCATTATCATCAACTTAAAACATGCATGCTGATGGAAATGGTAGCTGATAATTAATATGCATTGTTATGTAGAATTCAACTGATCGACCCTGTTGGCTGAGTAGGTAGATTAAAAAAAAAAATTTAAGGATAGAAAAGCCTCATCATCAAAGCATAATCATAATCATAATATCGCCATCAACAAATTGAAAGGCAGGCCATAAACTAAAGACATTGGCTACCTTATTGAAGTAATGGCCGACCCATTGTGCTGGTTGTTGATGACTATAGGTTTTGACATGGCCATGTACATATAAATATGAGAGAGAAGTTTGTTTTGTTTTGCATTGTTTTTTTAAATTATTTTTATAAATTTCCTTGTGTTGGGGCATGGATTCCCAAGTGGTTGTGGGGTCAAAGTAGAATTGTATGGTGGGTTTAGGGCATTGCACGCCCTTTCATGCCCCATTGTTGCCCTCTTTACTCGACCAGTTTTAGCCATCACCATATCCTTCTTCTTACTATAAGAAACCCTCACATTCCCACTTCTATTTCAAACCATAACTTCACTTATTCAAGAGCAACAACTCAATCAAACTCAAAACACCAAACTCTCTTTCTCTCTTATCTCTTTCACTTAAAAACAAAAAAATGAAGATGAGCAGTGCAGCCATGGGAGCCTCAAAGAGAAGATTATCAAGCAGAGGTTTAGGACGTGTCCTCAGAGAGCAAAGGGCAAAGCTTTATATTATTAGGAGATGTGTGGTCATGCTTCTCTGCTGGCATGATTAATCGAATCCGATGATCCTCTTTGATTTCTTTATTTTCTTTCTGTTTTGGTGGATTGTAAATACCGGCGGGGTATAACATCGGAGAAACAAAAATTTTGTATCGGTTGGCCTTGTGGGCTATAATGTGTATACTAGATATCTTTGAATGACAACTCTTGATATCAATCAACAAGCTATAGCTGCTGATATTCTTTATTCTTTTATATTAGTTATTGTTTTCTGTATATCCAATATTCTCTCCTATTGAAACGAGTTTGTTCATTATCTATGGGATTGCATGCCTTGAAAACACAAGCATGCCTTTGGAAATTTCTATAATTTCTTGCCCAATCTCTCTTAATCCTTCCACTAATTCCACTTGGGATTATGGCTCTTATATCAGCCCTAATAGTCGGAGATTGAAATTTGAGCCATCAATCTTAAAGGCTTCATCAGAAAGTAAACGCGGCTTCTTTTCCTAGTTTTTGCACTCAATCATCATACACGAATGACCATCACAACGGAGTTATTGTTAAGTGGGATGATTTGTGGATTTTCTTCTGGTGCTTTTGTCATGAACTGCCCTTTTATTATTATTGTTATTATTATTATAAATAAAAGGGGCATAAGCTCGTAAATTTCTGCACAGCACAACACAAGTGGCTTTGCAATAAAACAAAAGAATGGAGAAAACGGTCATAGGCAGTCTTGCCCCATAAGGCAGTCAATGGTTACTGCAAATTTCTAGTCGGAGTAAATGGCTGTATTAATGCTATCAGCAACTTTTTGGACGGTACAAACGAGTAAAGGTCCAAGCTAAATTAGCATTATTTAGCTTGAGATAATGTTGTAGTGGGGGTTGGCTTGGCCATAGCATAGCAATCCACGTCATGTTGGCCCATTAATCATTGGAATTCATAATCCTACTCTTCAAACTGTTCTATCTTCCAATAATTAAAATACATTGCCTACTCTACTCTTTCCTTGCTGCCGCTTCCAAAGGCACTTCCAAAAAGTGCTTACACCTAAACAAATTTCATTATAATTTTAAATACTATTACTGCCTATATCTAAGCCTGCTTAATCTTACTAACTGATAAAAAACTTGTATGATGTTTACCCCCCCCCCCCCTTTTTTTTTGCCTTATTTGATTGTTAATTAATAATCGTGATAAACAAAGATTATATATGACTAAATGAAATTAAAGTTGGTTTGGTGATCCCCATATTAACCTTGTTTTGATTTTCTTGTCTTCAACCAAACAGCATTCCCCTCATTATCAAGCCGTCTATGAATAGAATATACAAGCTCTAAGCAGGAAGCAATTTAATTTTCTTTTCCAAAGAGCATGCGAACACGCTCTACAGTTTGGAGAAGGGATGAAGGATTAGACGTCGGTGGGCTTTGTGGTCAAAACTCATATACGTGGGCATGATGAATTATTGGTTTACAACCCATACATTCACGTGTGCCACGCCACGTGTACAGGAAAAGAAGGACGTGATGTGATGTGACGGGAAGAAGGGCATTGTAAATTGGTTTTTCCTGTGTACATAAAAGGTGGGCATAGACCACCTTGTAGACTGACATGTTTATAATTTTTTTTTTTTTGAAAATAATAAAAACAAAAATTGGAGTTCATGAAAATATAGAAGAAAGGGTGCGGACATGCATTGTCAGTTGCACAGAAACTGAAATCGAGACGTGATATTGTGTTGTCGGCCACACAGCACGTGAAAGGTGGCAAGTTCTCGATGAGTTGGAAGCCGACAGAACGTGATAGGTCAAATGGGCAGGCTTTTACCAAGCCCACGTGCACCTCTTTTTATCTACAACCCCACCACCATATTTGTCTGAGGGGACCCCATTTCTCTCTCTCTCTCTCTCTCTCTCTCTCTCTCTCGTCAATTATTATTATTTTTAATTTGTATTTTAATATTTATTTTAATCTGGAGTAATGTATTGATATTGGTAATTTAATGAACACAGAAGAGTAATTTTATTTAATTATTCATTATTTATTATTGAGTCAGCATTTCCTGTGGGCATGTTATATATTTTGTGGACTAAAAATGTTTTTTTTTTTCAAAAAAAAATACAAGCAGGTGTTTAGAAATAAAAGAATGAAATTTTCATTTTTCTTACAAAAAATTTAAAATAATTGTCAAGCATTTTAACTTTAAATAGAGTAATGCTTTTAGAATCCTTTAATTTTTTTTTTAAAAAAATATTTTTATTTATAATTTTAACATTAAATAAAATTATATAAAATGACAATAGATATATACGATTAAACTCACATATTTTACTTTATGTTAAACAATATTCACATCCCTCATATTATATTTATAATTATTACTTTTTCTAGTTTTTAACAAATAAAAATATCTATACTTCTCTAACAAATCTTAAATAGTTTTACTAGTTTTTACCTTCTATTTATATTAAACTTCTTTTCTTTTTAAAATTACATAGTAAAGTTTCGTAAAATTCTCACTGTTTTTCTTATTCTTCTATTTTGTTAATTTTAATATGTTGAAAGATGACTATAAGTTAAGGAATAATTTTGATATATTTATTGAAAGTTAAAAAATTTAGAGAAAAATAATAGATAGTAATTGAGGGTATATAAATAATAAAAGTACTAATGACCTAGCATTTGAATTAATCATGTGATTAATAATACTAATAAATAATTTATGTAAAAGATTACTGTTGATGTACGATTTTTAAAAAATAAGAATAATAATAGAGTTTATGTAAATGAAAGATAAGGAGAGTTAATTTTGACATTAATAGTGAAATAATAATTTTTTTTAACTTCAATAGATTTTAATGAAATAAACAAAGAAGAGAAATTTTCATAGGTTAAGAGATCATACATTTTATTTTGTTTGAGCAATTATTTTATATTCCAAAATTTACATAGATACTATTACTTTCTTGGTGCAATTTTATAGTTAATTTTAATCACATGGTTTGGCACAAATAATAATAATAATTTTGAAGAAAAAAATCATTATTTAATGTGTTGGGTTGATGAATCTCGACATACATCATATCATAAATAATCGAGGCTCTTGTTCTTCACTGACTGAGCAAAGTTATTGTAGTAGGACCACCCTCTTAATTTATTTGTTAAATTTACCAAGATTACATTTATTACTATATTTATATGTAAGCAAGATGGAGTGTTTTTTTATCATTTAATATAATTGTGATTTATTGTTATTATTATTTTAATTTGAGCACATAATTTTGTGCCGGGTAGTAAGAATACCTATTGTTGCCGATTTTCAAATCTTTGTCTACACAACATATGTAGGACAAGCAGAGCCTATTTACTATATTTGGAATTTAGAATGCCGTCTTGTAGTGTTTTTTTTTTTTTTTTTTTAGCTTTAAGACAACCAACAGATGCTTGATAGTAAAGGTTAGGTGATGAATGGTTTTATTATGCCAAATGAATTGGATCATGCAAATGCAAGAAGAATAAAGGCATGTTTTCCATTCAAGTTCGTGAAAGATTTTGGCTACCAAGACAGATTTTATTCTACACTGTAGTCAGCCGACCATTACTTGCTCTCAAAGAAATTCTTGGCACTCAAGTTCAGATTCCCACAGACAGAAATGGAGACAAGAATGATTTATTATATTGAGATGCATATTATTTGAGGCGAGAATTTAGAACAAATATTTGGTAGAGACTATAATTTTAAGGCTGCTGTTTGCATCTGGGCGAAGCCGAAAAGGCCAAGGATATTGTGGCCCTGTCTGTTCTTTTCTTGTATCTTGGAATCGAAAGAGAGAACATTTGTTCCATGGAACCGTTTGACAACAATAAAGAGTGGCCCAGTTTCTCTGTTTTTTCCTTGGGCAGCTCCGAGTTGTACATCGAAGGGGTACCCTACTCCTAAACAACAGCAGCAGTAGCAGCAGAAACGTGCACTTACCCTTCAAAACATGCCGCCAACCTTCCAGCCGAGTTAACTAACAGTATTGGTCTTAAGTCTTTACCGGCTTTCCCACAACCAATCATGCTGCCCATCAAGCAGCCAACATGCTCTAGCTACATTTTAGCAGCCTATAATATGCCAATTATCAAGCCTACTTTTATGATCTGTAAGGCTTTTTTAAGTTCATGAATCTTTCAATTCTCTAGTTAATCTGTGCTATGGCCTCATTCCAGCCATTCTTTTATGTTTCTTAGACTTCGACATAACATCTGAACATGAATTCTCCCACTAATTAGATGGTCCACACAGTTCACTGTCATGAGCTGTAATCCATGACATTTTTCCTTTTCTTTTCCTAGGCTTATCCTCCGAGGAGAAAACTGGTCAAGATGCAAGAAATTTGCCAGACTAGCTAGCAATAAAATGCTTTGTCAAGTTTCTATATCAAAAGGGACAATCAACCTAGTTTACAATGATTTGTGCATTACTTTGTTAGATTACTAAATGAGATAAAGGATCAACCCTAAAGACAATGAAGAGCCACCTTAAGAATTGCAACACTAGGTTTTAGAACAGATGTAGGTAAAACCAGACCAGATCATTTTATGCGTACTATTATCTGGAATGAAGCTGCTAAATAAACTGCATAAAAGTTCACAGGATATTTAAGTTGTTAGTAGGTTTACATCATTTAGTTTACACAAAGCTACAGAAATTACGATAGGAAACGTGGCTATGTTCTAGTCCCAAATATGATAAATTACACACAGGTTATGTAGACCTAACTCCCCAGCACAAGTATGTAACTTTGCCACCATTACCAATAGTTTGGGTGTACACCAAAAACTACAGTTCAAAAGTCACCCAAGGGAAGTTTGAAACGCAAAGCTCTCACAAAAGTGACCCCCAAATATTCATGAATTTAGTCACTCACCTTACTTCCACCCCACGCAATGAAGCTGTCCTGCGATCCAAATTCCTACAAGAGCACGTGGAGATGCATTAGAATCAAACAAAATTGAGAAAAATAAAAAAGGTCAATGACTCCATTGAAGGGTATAGCAAAAGGGCAGTGAGGAAAACATACTAGCTGGCTCAGTCGAAATTCTGGAGGTGTATCAAGTTCTATGTTTGCTGGATCAAGGACCAGATTTTGACACTCCTCCAAATCCTTCTTCAAATCTGCAGGACCTAACTGAGCATAATCAGAAAGACAAGCTTTCCCCTTTAACGTCCTATCGTTCCTATTTCCTTCTCTATTTGGAGACTGGCTTTGGAGGAGCTCGTCACATAGAGACAGCCCTTCCACAAGTTGCTGCGAATCCAACAGATTCTGTGATTCACTGTCCCACCATTTAGGGTCCTCTTCCGCATGATTATCATTATTATCTACCATCTGATTAGCATGATATTCTGCATTGACATGATTACTATAACTTGGATTTTCACAGTTAGGCTGAACCTCTTCTTCCACGTACCTCATCTCAGGAAGCTTACATGAAAAATAAAAAATAAAAAAAAAGGACAGAACACAGGAAGAAGCAATTGTCAGATTCTCTTTTCAGAAGAGGACATATATAAATATAAAGAGGACATATTTCCTGCATCTGCTTCTTTTTCCTTTTTAACCTTTTATCAATTGAAATTGTTGTCATTATTAAATGAAGCACACTGCATCAGCATATACGTGCTCCAATATTTGAACCCTTCAATTTGAATTAAGGCATGAAAGAAAGCGGCTGAAAACAGATTTTCACACTACTAGTTAGAGAAAGGATTGTACCTGAGTAAATGGATTTATGCAAGTACTAGGAGACTCTTGCCTTAGTTCAAAGTCACAACACCTTTCTGTGCGAGGTGGGTCAGGAGTCACTGACTTGGGAGTGACTGGATCTACTTTTGGAATTGTTGGATTAGTGCTTTCAAGAATATCTTGTACAATTTGATCACCCTGTTTAGCCTGTTGCTGCTGATAAAAAATTTTTGATATAACATACTCCCCATCCTTCTCATCTTCATCGGTTCCAAGGTGATACTGGTGCATCACCCAATTAGTTTTCTCAGCTTTCCCACCTCTGACCATACTCATATAGAGCACCATAATCTTCTTACACCCTTTTTGAAACCCATCCAACATCACTGGTTTAGTCCTGCCAGTCTTGTGCCAGCGCACATCAAGGGAATCATCACCATTGATCTTACGACGCTTTCGAGTTCCAGTATTGTAAGCCTTGATTGCTCTATGAAAGAAATGGACCACACTTCCATCTTTCTTGACGCCTAAATTTTTCATTTTTTTTTTAAAAAAAAGAAAATTTAAATTGACTAAAGGGAACTAAGGATCAGAGTAGCAATTGAGGCTAAACTCTCATTACCAACCTGGTAAATTTTGAGGGTGAGTGTAACAGATTCCATCATCTTGATTAACAGTTGGGATGAATTCATCAATAAATGGATGGGGTTTTAAGCCCCCTACACCAGCTTTTGCAAGTAAATGCCATACAATCTCCTGATCAGATGGATCAAATTTCACACCCCGGGGTAATCCAGGCCACTCCTGAACAACCTGATAACAAACAGGTCTTAAGTGCTTTATGCAATAAAAAATAGGTTTTGAGATTGACAAACTGTAATATAATTGTTCAAAATTCTAAATATTCATAAACCCCCAAAATTATGTGATGTGCATCTGTGATTATCAAGGTTTCAAAATCTCCAAAATTTTGCAATTAACTAAAATCACTGGAACGAATTTGATGTTGTAATATGAGAAATTACGTCACTCCGTCATCACCCTAATTCTGAAAACAAGTTCATATTACTTGCCCAAGATTGTGTCAAGATCAGTCAGACAGATTACTTGAAGCAAATGTATTGCAGCCATGGTAAATAGTGAATATCTAAAAGAAGAAAATTTCCCTATTTCTACTTGCCTATAACAACTGCCCAAGCTTCATGCAACTTGGTCAAACTAACATTTTGGAGCAGAGGAAAGGAATAACATTCAAACTCGAGTATGGGATGCATTTTGCAGATTATACAAATTAATGCACTATAATACTAAATCTTTCATTATGCTTAGTGAATTAGTCTAGTCTTATAGGCAGTAATGTACACTAAAGGTCCTGCTTCAAGCTCTATTCTCCCAGTATAAACTGATAAAACATATAGTACATGCGGAGATCCATAGAAGAAACAAATTTGCAGAGAAAAGATAATCAATGGTACAGAAAACTTGCTCTCTTATAAGAAGCTTTTAGGAAAAGAAGTTTTCTTAGAAAAATTTATATCCATGAATCAATATTATACTTTCATTTGTAGCATATATTACTCTTGCTGCAGAATCGCAAATGTGGTGAAACATTATTACAAAGTCCATGCATCAGAAACTGCACAAGAAAGATCTGATGATGAGATTAAAGTATCAAACTAGTAGAGCACAAAAAGAAAAATAAATTATACAAGAAAGTCAACATGTAGAAACAAAGAGGGGGACATCAAAATCAGCAAAGTTAAGAGAGTATATTACCAATAAAAGAAATTAAGTGATAGCACAATTTCAATGTAATAAATAAATAATTTTAGTTCCAATGAAAGAATGAAAACAACTACAGCTAAATCAAAAATTGGTGACCCAACCTGAGCCAAGAAAAGGGGAAAAAGAAGCACAAAAGGCAAGTTTTGGAAAGCATGCAAAAGCTTCAACTTTGTAATGATTCCAAAATTATAAAGCAATACCAAGGCAGATACTACTCACCATATAAGATCTTCAGGTGACAAACTCAAGAACACCAAAGAAACAAGATAAATAAGTAAAGCAAAAACCCATAAATGAAAGAATATCCAGTACATCATCAAGAACCCAATTAGTCTTTCTAGTGGATTTTTTAATTATCGCATCTCTAAACATATCACCAAACTAGGTTTTTGTACTAGTAGCTGTCATTTGTGTTCAATTTCATAATCTCAAAGTCTCAGCTGTCTTTATCTAGGCCTTCACAATAATACTCATCTTTTTTAAGCCATTGTCCACCACTCTTGCTCTTTTCTGGTCCAATGGCTGGAAAGTATATTGAGGAGCAGCCATCCCTCTCATTAAAACCCTTAGCCAGTTTTTGAAGCCAAGACATAAAACACTTCTGTACATATGCAAGGAGGCCTACGCCGTTTGGCCTCAAACCCCTCATCCTTATTCACAGCTCTACTTGCATTCTCTCTTGTGCACAAAACATATTTCACCTTACGATAGATCCTCCACTTCAACAATGAAGTGAAAAGCCTATACAATTTCCCTAAACAATACCTATAAGAACATCATTCATATTCCAAAAGGGCTCAATGAACGTATTACTGCCCTTTTCATTGGACACCGGATCAAGGAATTGAGCACAAGCTTGAGGCAAGATGATTGCATTTCCATCAAATGGATACAAAATAAGAGTATAGTGTCATTCTAAAGTAACGATCAACATTACTAATAATCACTTATGACCTACATGTTGAATTACTATTTAACCCTAACGTTTAAGCTTAAATTAAGGAGTTTTTTAATCAGTCTTCCTTGTGTGCAAAACCAATTTTATTTCATGGACTTTTGTCACATGGATCGAAATGATTATTTCAATTTTTGGAGTTTGGAGAATTCAAAAACAAGACCTTGTGGTCAAGCCTACTTTGATGCCGCGTCAAGTTGCCACTTGTCCTAAAAGCTTAAACTTTAGATCAAGTAGTAATTCACACTACAAGCAACAATGTTTTATTTTACTCAAGACAGAGAACTTCACCCTAGTGCACACAAACTGTAGTTAAGTAGTGACAGTGATGCCAATTCTACTATCACACATAGAAAACATAACAAGCAAACATAGTTTACTGGTGCAAACAAATTATTCAATCAAACTATTCTTAGTTCAGCAAAAATTTATAATGCATGCATATACTATATGTTTAAAGTAATATCAAAATGTTTATTCACAATTTCAAAAAGACGATCACCACAATTATGTTAATTGTGAATAGAACTGATAAATAATCAGGAGACGTATAAAAGCTAGAAACATACATCACTATTGTCAATAACATGGTGGCAATTGGGACAGGCTTTAGTTGGGTTGCTTTGCCATATAAATCTCTCTGGATCACATGTACCAGATGCACTTTTGATTTTTGTTGCAAATCTGTTACCGTCCACTAACCATGATGGTCTGCAGAAAATCAATATTCTTGCAGTTAAAAATTCCATACTAAACAAAATAAGTATTCCTTATCACTGTGTGTCTTCGTGATCTCCTTCACTTTATGTGAGTTACCCAGATATATAATAATGAAAATTACTTGAACCCATTGATCAAAATTTGCAATTCAGCCACGATATTAACGAATAGTTTCATATGATTCAGTTGCAAAGGCATTCTTGAAATCTGCATGTTGATTCTTGTTTCATCTACTACTTTTTACTCCAAACTTCTCAAAAATCAAAACTTTGCAAATAAAACATACACGGAATCAAAAAGTTAATAACTTTGTCACAACACAATCACAAGCGTGTAGAATAACATGATCAATCCAACAGCATTACAAGTTTTCACTCCGACCCCCCATCATTCACCACATATTGAACAAAATAAATCACTTCAATCCATAAAACTTAAAGCACTCAAATATATAAACTTCAATAAATCTATATAGTCAATAAGTACATTTCGAAAAAACAAAAAAAAAAAACATTGAAGTACTTTAAACAAAAATTGATTAACTAGCTTAAGACAAGACGAAACACAATCCAAGTCCTGTGTTCTTCTTTCATCCTATCAAGCACAGATCGAACAAGAAAGAATAAACAGGTGCACAAATCGGACATTGGGATCCCAGCTAAAAGTTAAAACAGAACAACACTTCTTTAAAAGAGAACGTAGAGCGCCAAAGCTTTATGTTAACTGTCCGAGATTAGAGCGCTTACCCGGCCATCAAAATTTTCTCTGATTCGCCTCGACTTCAATTTTTGGTATATTCAGTGGTGGAAACGAAAAGGGGATTATCAGTGGCAGTGACTTTCCCTCTAAAATATTTTTATTTAGTTAATTTAATATTTTATTATTTGTTGTCATTTGGAATTTGAAACGAAGTTGTTGTTACTGTGGTCCTGCACCATTACGATTTTGAGAATATCAGTATATTCTTTTTCTTTTATTATATTTTATTAATTTATAATTTCAGTTAAGAATAAAAGGCAGCCTGAATGGTCGTGGCCGGTGGTTGTGGGCGCCGTTTTGGTGCATATACTTTCCAAGTAAAATGGGCTATCGAATATGAACTTGTGCAGTAACTTGATGATTGGCAGAGGTGAAAAGTACACTGCATCAGGTTGGCTCCTCCTATGGATAGAATTTCGGGCCCAGTTCATTGAGTTGTGATAACTAATGAAAAGCTCCTATGGATCTAACGAAATATTTTTAGAATTCAAAATTTATAATCACTTTCAATAATGAGTTAATACTATTGCAATTCCATCTAAAGTGCTTTTTAAGACTCCTATTCTTCATTTACAATTTTTAATCTCAGATAAAATTATATTAAAATGTTTATATACCTAATTAAACTTACACAACTCATTTTTGTTACATACTATTTATACTTCACCTATTATATTCATAATTTACTACCTTTACTTAGTTTTTCACTTCCACTTAGAGTGAAAAGAAATCTTATCCCTAAACTGTAAAATAAATAAAAAAATATTTCTTATTTTTTAACAAATCTAAAATAATTTTACTAACTTTTAACTTCTATTAATAATAATATTATTTTCTTTTTTAAGATTTTATAGTTAAAATCCATGAAATTCTCATCTTTTTTTTAATATATTTTTATCTTTTTAATTTCTTAAAGTTAAAAAATAACTATCATGTGTTTATTGAAAGTTTATAAAAAAAAATTAGAGAAGAAATAACATGAGAGTTTATGAACAATAAAATTATTGTTGGGTGATCCTAATATTTTATAACCAATTATGATTTTGTAACCCTAAACAACAATTCAAACACACCTAAAACTTTCTTCTCAATATCTTATTCAAAGGGATGACAAAGTAAATTAAATTAGCAAAAAAAAGTATTGTATTTTGATAATCTTTACGGTGTTTCTTTAACTCATTGGTATAATTTTTGATATATTTAAACTTCGATATAAAACTTTATATATATTAACTTGATGTCTTTTGTAGTATTCTAGTTAACAATTTTAAAATTTTTAATTAGTTAACATAATAATAGTAATTGTTTTAATAAGTACACTTTCATGGAGCAAATAAGTTAAGGGGATAACATTCATGTTAGTTGGGCAAGCAAGTTAAATGTGTAAATAAATCTACTAAATTAATTAGGTTAAATAAGTTGTGTTGTGTTAACAAAAAGATTAACCGATTAGTAAATAGATTAACAATTCATATTGTATCACTAGTTTATAAATCGGGTAGCATTCATATTTAAATTTATCATATGAATAATAAATGAATTTTATTTTTGTTAACATAATTTTTTTTTATTATTAATTTACTTGACACTACATGAACAAAAGACCCATTTATTCAAATTTCCATGTTTTAACACTAGTATCCACCCCAATCACTGCCTCATTTATATTGCTGCCTATAACTTAATGTAGCACAATTTCTAGTCCATAGAAAGAATTGGCTTGTGCTTTGACCTAACTGATCAATGCTAATTTGGTTTATGAAGATATTAATGTTATTTTAATTACTCAAAGGCTCTAAAATATAAAAATTTTATATATGAATTTTAAAAAAATTGCGAGGGATTGGGGGCTAGGGCCATTCCAAATCCATGAGACAATCAAGAAGACCCTTTATTTCCTTATTTACTCTCTTAAAACATATAAATTTTTTTAAACAAACACGTTTAAAACACCCTATTCAATTTGAAAAATAACCTTCATTATTTGTATTTTTTCTTTAATCCCACTATTTCTAATGTCTTTATTTCTTATTTATAAAAAGATTAGTTAAATTATATTTTTTTTAAAAAAATTAAGTCATCCATAAATTTTGTTAATTTTTTAAATTTGTTTAAAACAATAAAAGAAAAAGTTATTCATTGTTTTATCATTTTATATAAGAAAATGGTGGTTATTGATAAAAAGTAGAATAAATTTATGATTTCACTAAATTTATAAAGTGCAGGATAAATTTGTCTTTTTATTAAATTTATACAGTGTAGGGATAAAATAATATTTTAGGCCGTCAAATGTGGTCAACAGTTATGCTAATGGTTGGCTTAGATCTGAAGAGATGTAGAATTCATTTTTTTTTTTATATATATTTATTATTATTTTACTAAAACTAGGGATATGTGTCGCTTACGGTAACCACCATAGACAAAATTACCTTGTTCAAGAATCTTAATCATATAAAGGTTAAAATAAAATTATTAAAAAAAAACCAATAATCAAAAGCTACCAAGTGGTTAAGTTATAGAATTGACCCAACAAAGTTGGATTAGATTTGAAGAGATCTTGACCTGCAATTCATCCTCTGGTTGTAAAGAGTTTTTGTCACTTTGCCTTACAAAATTCTCCTTCACATTCATTTTCATTTAACCCAATCGTCTTCGATGAAGATAATATTGTCATCGTGTGATGACTATTACCATAGGAATTAAGTCACCCTCACCCACTCCTTATTACAATAATATTATTCTCATCTTCCCCACCTAACCCTCTCCTAAAATAGAACTTATTTGATGGGACGTTCTCCACTTGATAACGGAAGAAAGACATCAATCGTGCCATGACCCCCCCACCACTGGAAGTTTACTTCGTTTGATTGGATTCTCAATTTCTATCCAACCAACCGCAAATCGGTAGTTTTTTTCGGACAAGGAATTATTTTTACTTGTTCAAGAAAAGATTGCGTGTTACCTTGTTTAAGGAAATTGAATTTCATTATTTAACACGAATCCAGTGTCGGTAATCATTATCTTTTGATTTAAGGAAATTAAATTTTTTTTTTTAGATTTAATTTGATGAACAAGTATATATTTCATTTGAGGGTCAAGAGGTCTCAGTTCAATTCAAGGCAACCAAGAAATGGTGGTTAAGCATCTCAATCGTTTTATTTGTCTTTATGTAAACAAAATATTTCCCGTAACTTGCATATTTCGTTTTGCAGAGAAGCCATCTTCGCATGGATATGTTTGAATCCCATCATCATCGCCGGGGCTAAGTGCTGTCCTTGCTTTACAGGTCAGAGAAAATCTAACCCACAATTCTAGCGAAAGATTATTCACAGAAACTTTCAAATGTTTGGTAAAAGTTGTTCATATTTTATACGCAAAAAATGTTACCCATGTGATGAAGCTTAAGCTGCCGGAGGCAGTGATAATGAGAAGCTTCTTCTTCGATTATTCCTGATCAATAGAAGGCATATTATAAAATATGTATACATGTTTACGAAAGTGTAATAATATTTGTTCTGAACTGATGATTTTTAATTTTCACGTGGGATTCGAAGAAGTTGGTAGACCCTCCACCACCCTAATTTTTTAGATGCAAGTTTGGTTCCATCTATGTATTGACGAGTAGTTGAAACACGACTATTCAACGAAGTCACGTGGAATTATATATCTTATTCTGAGTCAGAAAAAAAAAACTAATAATAATACCAAAATATTTAAAAAAGTAGGTGGTTGAAATTGACATATTAAAATATGAAAATTAATAATATTAAAACATTCAGATATTAGAAGTAGGTAGTTGAAATTTGTCGGGCAATGAGTGGTAATGAGTTCTTTCTTCATATTTATCATACTTAATTTAAAGTAGGTGTCTCTTGTCTTTCTCCACGGAGCCATGGAATTACATGTCAATCATTGTTTTAATAAAGCTCAGAAAATTATGATATATACACTATTTATTCTACAATTTTAGTTTTGTTTTATTTTCCTTGCTTTCGATTTGTCAAAAAAAAAAAATCAATAAAATTTATAAAATACTATGTTTATACTATTTTTTAAAATACAATTAACCCAAACAAGTGCTTAATTTGTTAGTGGGATGTGATTATGTTGTATGAAACATGATGTCTTGATGATGTAAAAAAAAAAAAAAAAGAAAGGAATTAGTAATGATATATAAATAAAAATAAAAATTACTAATACTAGTCCGGCAATATTTTTTATAAGTATTTTGTACCAGTTTATGCGCTATTTTATTTATATATTTTATAAATATTAAGAAAAATTTAAATTCAACTCCTCTCCACCTTGACATGAACAAAATTTAAATTTTATACTTCTTTTACCACTCAAAAAGAAAATATTTTATTATTTGAATTAAATAGTATTAACAAATTATTTAACCATTTATTTATTGTAATTATGTACATTATAGGATAAAAAATTTAATTAATTATTTTAAAAAGTACTAATTATTTATATCTCCTAAAATAAAAACATTTTACGTTGGTGTGTTTTTAAAATTTTTTTTCTTCTAGAAGTAAACCTCTAGAGAAGGAAATTTATTAAGAAGAAAAAGAAAAAGAATAAAGGAACTACAAACATATGGTAGATGACCATAAAATTTACTTAGTAAAAAAAAGAACAATGAGCATGGTAAATAGAAGAAAAAAATTCATCTTAATTTTATAACAAAATAAAAAAAAAATTGTAAATTATGAGAATTGAATTTAAGAGAATATATATATATATATATATATATATATATATATATGTATGTATATGTATATATATGTATATCCCCAAGAGCATTTTCTTGTAAACTATTATTTTTGGTTGATAAGATATTGGAGCCAAAGGGAATCATTTATAATACTTTTCCTACTGTATTTTATAGATAGTAAATAATAATATTTCAACTTTAATATCATTCATTTTTTCATGGGGGTGTCATATTATTTTTGCAATTGATTATTGAATTTTTTATTATATTTAAATTTATCTAATTTTTCTAAAAAAAAAAAAAAAAAGATGTTTATATCAATACATTACCATTATTCCACAAAAATTTATTTCAGTGTGTTATTTATTAATTAGATAATGGGATGAAATAGAAGTTATTGAAATTTGTCAATCTAATAAATAGGAGAATAGTTTGTCAATACGTGTTAATAATTAAACATAAATAAGAGAATACTTTTTATACATGTTGACACTCATATCATGATAAGTGACTAGACCTAAGTTATATTTTTATCCATTCTAATGTATTTTTAAGATAAAATGTGTACAAAATTTTCAATCATAATAAATAAATGTCATGGTATTTTTTAAATTTTTATTAAACAATTATATATTTATTATTATTAAAATCCTAATTCCACTAGTTTATACACACACACACACACATACACACACACACACACACACACATATATATATATTGAGATACGATTAGCAGTTCTCTAATCTAACATAAATTTTTATATCAATTTTAAATCTTTAGATTAACAATCTATTAAAGATAAATAAACTAAATGTTGCATTGATCAGGAATATTAATCTATTTTATTTTTAAATCTTATTTCTTTTTTTTAAATAACCATAATTAATACATCTTAAATATTTATTTCATTCATTCTTGACCCTTAATAGATTGTTAATCTATAGGTTAAGAATTTATTAAGAGTCAATATTGAATTAAAAAATAATTAAAATATAATAATTGAGTCATTAAATATAAATATGAAAGAGAAAATTTAAAAGTAGAATATAATAATGATATTAATTAATACAATATTTATTTTATTATTATTAATTTAAAAGTTAATAATTAATGTAAAAGTTTTTTTTGTACTTCATGTGTATTGCACAAATTTAACTTTTATATTAATTTTTCTTAACTTTTACATTCAAAAGAGGTTAATTTATACGAAGAAAAGTTAATAGTATATCGATCAATGCACTTTTAATAGTTCATGCACTTTAAATTAAATTAAAAAATTATTTAAATTAATTTATTTTGACTTTACATAATTTTTTATATTAATTTTTTAATTACTAAATCAATTTACTTTTAATTATTAAAATTAAATATAACTTCTGTAATTAACGTACTATAATTAATACCTATATATCATTAAAATTAATATTTAAGTTTATGTAAATTACATGTGTGTATATAAATTTAGAGAAAATTTTCGATAAATAGTCATATTATATCAGTATAATTAATGTGGTAAAATTATCTAATTAATAAAGTGAGAGAAATTTATTGAATAAAAAAATTTTAAGCGTGTTTTAATATTTAATTAATGTAGTAAAAAAAAAATACTTAAACCATCTAAATTTTTTTATTAATTATTAATAAATAAAATTTTTTATTTTATTAATTAAATAATTTTATTATATTAATTATGTTGATATAATAAATTTATTATATCACAAACTTTTTCTCGTCTCAAAAGATTGGTCTAAGTTTTAACGATGAAAAAGAGAATAAAAAGTAAATTTAAAGATATTGGAAATAAAAAGTTGAGCAGTAGGAGGAGAAAGAAGAAATGCAATGACAAGTTTGACATTTTTAAAAAATGAAAGAAAAAGTTGAAAATAGAGAAAGAGAGTAATTATAACTAAACCAATAATATCGTACAACAATACGAAATAAAGAAGAGATAATTAATATTATAGATTATATCAATTGCTAACATTTTATTATATAATGCCACTAATTGCTTTTGTTTGGGGTGCCCCACCCACAACGAGGGGTCCGTCACCCACTGGATAGAGGGACGGTGAGGGATGTGAGCGGCTTGGTCCCTTTTGCATATGTCCGCGTTTACCTCACAGTAAGGCAGCCTCTTCGGATCTATTGTAAATGGCTCTGTTTAACGTGCATATGCGAAAGAACAGCCCACAACTGTTAGTTTCGCGTGACAGAAATCAGAAAATGTCTGAATCTGAATCATGCCGCCTTAATTTTAAAAAATATAACCCGTGAATTTAATATTGATGATAGCACGAAATTGGGGGGGTTATAGACTTAAACAATTATTATTATTATTATTGTTATTACTATTTTGGGTTTATAATTTCTTTTTGGTCAGGCACGAGACTCTCAGCTGCCAGTCAAGTTATCATCATCCATAAGTACAAAACTGAGCTAAGCTTCAACAATATAATTAAGTAGATATGCAATATTTTTGACATAATTTAGTAATGGGTAGATAGTGATGAAAACAAAAAGAAGGAAAAATGGAACAATATTAATTTGAAGCAATTTTTTTTTTTTTTAAAGTTTTGGGGTTTGGGTTAACATTTTTGTCACCAATATGATTATTTAACATAAATTTATTAAATAAATAAACAGTCATCTCTTTTGAACAATTGTCTCAAACAATAAATAACCAAGGGACAATCTCTTTAGTTGTGGGGTGTTATTCCGTCTGTGTTGTAAAAAGAAAAGCTGGGTGTATTCTAAAATTGAACAATATTAATTTGAAGGGTAGTTGAGAAATTAATTGAAAAACAAAAATTTTTGTAATGGCCCATCAAACCTCGTTCGCCTTCCTATATATGCGATTCGCAACTTGCATGGATTCTCAGACCTCGTCAACGTTTTTTTAAGGATTAAAAACTCTTCTGCTTTCCGCCCGCCTGAATTATTAGATAAAACAAATTCATTTCTCTATCCACTTGGGAATCCCTTTTCAAAACGAATATACTAACAAACTTCGACGGATAGAAGGTAAAAATGACTGTATCAAGAGTTGTTTCCCCATCCAAGAGCCGAGTCCTCGTCGTCGGAGCAACCGGCTTCATCGGTCGGTTTGTGGCCGAGGCCAGCCTGGCCTCCGGACGCCCCACCTATATCATCGTCCGGTCAAGTAGTCCCGGCGGCAATGCCAAAATCGCTGAAGCACTCAAAGACAAAGGCGCCATAACGTTATATGTATAGCAGACTCTCTTTTATCTCTCTGAAGTTAATTTTTATTCTTGTTTTCGGTGTAACTTCAAGATTTTCTTACGATAATTTATTGGCGTTTTCGTACAGGGATCGATTAATGATAAGGAAGTGATGGAGAAAATACTAAAAGAGAATGAGATTGATATAGTAATTTCAGCTGTTGGTGGGGCAAGAATATTGGACCAGATAGCCCTGGTCGAGGCCATCAAATCTGTTGGCACCATAAAGGTAACAATCGAAACTTCCATGTCTGTTAACTGCGTTTTGGAAATTACAGAAATACGTACATGTTTTGCAGAGATTTTTGCCGTCGGAGTTCGGACACGATATCGACAGGACCGAGCCGGTGGAGCCGGGGCTGTTGATGTACAAAGAAAAGAGGAAAGTGAGGCGATTGACTGAGGAATTGGGTGTGCCTTACACTTATATTTGTTGCAATTCGATTGCTTCTTGGCCATACTACAACAACCATCATCCTTCTGAGGTTATTCCTCCGTTGGATCAATTTCAAATCTACGGCGACGGCAGCGTCAAAGGTACTGCTTAATTTTCTTGGGCGTTGAGAATTGAGAATTTTTTTAAGATCTAGACGTCGTACCCCTTTTACATTACATTGAACAATAGAACAAATGTCGTTCATAGGCAGTGACAGATGTTGAGTAATTAAATATTCAAGTAACTGAATATTATTAAATATTTTAATAACAAATTTTAAGTAAATTTTTAAAATATAATTTAAATAGTAGATTAATTTTGAGGGTAGGTTTCACTTTGATCCTTTGTGCTGCTTGTTTAGAAAAAGACACACTTCTACTCTTTAAAAATTAAAAAAATAAAAATTCTAGACATTCACAATTGCTTGAAGAATAAAAATAAATTAGTTGAATTGAAAATTCAACAAAATTTTACATTAACTTAAAATTATTTATAAATCAAATTCTATTGTTGTTCTTGGTCCGGATTAGATTTCTTTTAAAATTAATTTTTTACAGTGAAAATAATTAAATTTATAAAATAAATAATTAAGTTATTCTATTTTATTTACTACGAGTATGTAGAATTTTAGAAACACAAATAAAAAAAAAAGGTTAATTAATTATATTTTAGAGTAATTTCAATTTTTCAAAATAGACTTGTGTGTGGACTTGCATTTTAACGGAGTTTTCCAAGTCCTTATCAATCAGTCTATGACCCTGAAAGGCAGTTCATTTGCAAGGGCTAAAATGCCTCCTCTTAGCTTCAAAAAAGTCTTGCTCTTTGACTAACCCTGTGGAAAATTGGACGCCACAGACAAATGGTGATCGTTAGTGGTAATCCATTGTCGGTCGCTCCTCAATTCCATCCTTTGCCATTTTTCATCCCAAAATTACGTCCAATTTGTGAATTCATTCCTTTTGACTGATTAGACGTCTTCCTTCCTACGTGTCCTTTCACATGTTAATATTTTATTGTTTATAACTCGAGTGACATATTGTATACTCGAATAAGCGAAGCGTCGTCCGTTTTTCTAAATTTATATTTTTGGTGATGGTGTTGGTAGCTTACTTTGTTGCTGGCTCCGACATTGGGAAATTTACAATGAGAACTGTTGATGACATACGAACTCTAAACAAGTCGGTTCATTTCCGGCCATCCTGCAATTTATACAACATAAACGAGCTTGCGTCTCTTTGGGAAAAGAAAATTGGACGAACCCTTCCCAGGGCTACTGTCTCTGAAAGTGACCTTCTCGCTGCTGCTGCAGGTTCTTTCATTCTTGATCCAATCCTCTTTTGTTTCTCTTTATATATTTCCTTATATTGTATTTAATATGTTTTTTCCCCGATGCATGCAGAGAATCGCATACCGCAAAGTATTGTTGCATCATTCACGCATGATATATTCATAAAAGGCTGTCAAATTAATTTCTCAATGGATGCCCCTGATGATATTGACGTGAAAGATCTCTATCCTGATGAACAATTTCGCACGTTGGATGATTGCTTCAATGACTTTGTCATCAAGATGAAATCCAGTTCCAAGACCATGGATATTGCTGATGAAATCACATCCGAACTTGGCAAAGCAAATTATGCTTGATTATTGTTACAAATTTATCCATTCGAGTCCATAGTTATTTTATGTGCCCGCCCGAAACATATGTACGCATGTATGTATGTTCCAAATGGGCAAAAATGATTAGCATTGGGAAGTAATTTGTTGATCATCATTTATTTTGTTCTCAATAAAATATAAATAATATTGGGAAGTATGCTCCGATGTATTATTATTATTATTATTAAAGCAATGTAATGTATCAAATTTTTATTGTTTACCGTGGAAGAAATTGAGCCTTGCCTTTGGTTGGTAATAGATCTTTTATTTTATTTTTAAGACTAGAACGTTAAAAAAGAAAAAAAATAATAATTTAGATATCACATTTTAAGTTGCTTTAAGGTGAATCTGATGGTATAACATTAGCATACGTTATGAAGGGAAAGAAGTTGCTCCTTCCAAAATCATGTTTCAATTATCATACACACTCGAAAGGCAAAACATACATCTTGCATTTCAAGATAATCTACCAACTACTTCATACAAATCACTACTAACCATTTAGCCTTAAGGGCAGGAATAATATATATATATATATATATATATATATATATATATATATATAAAATATTTGATGGACATTCAATTCTCAAAGAAATTCACCTGTCATTTTTTTACTAAAATTTGACATGATAATTCTATCCTACAATAACTGTGACTTTACACCGACAATATCTCAATGCCAAACATTCTCCTGAACTCGTTTTGTTGTCATTCGGTTTCTGAAACTTCATATGGTTCGAAGTACCCTGATCTACAATTTTCAGAGTTTCCAAACTGATCATTTACACCACCACTTATGACATTGACAAAGGCACTTCTATTCGATTGTGCAATAGATTATGCATGTACAAATCTCAAAATGATGTCTAGAAATATCACAATCTCTATGATGAGAAAACCAATTTTAGTTCCATGCTTGCTTCATCTAAAATCACAAGCAACAACTTAACTTTCCCCACTTCTTCGGAGAAGAAAGGCCTTCCTTTCTTTTGGGTATAAGCAAAGAATGTATTCGGTTCTGAAGCTTCTGCAGATAATCGAAGCTAAACATCATATAAAAGCAGTCGTTCTTCGATAAAGACACGGCAGATGGGGCACTTCTTACACTTCTCTGAACAAGTGCTGAAATGAAAATTGAAAATTAGTGAGTACAGAAGAAATAAGAAAATAACCAAACCTCTGAACCAAAATTCCACTTCATATCAAATTGAACCAAATGGAAAGAGTCAAACGTTAGTTTGTGAGGTGGCTATAATACCGGCTAAAAAGATGGTGAGCAACTATTATTACCAAAGAGATGCAAATACCTGCATAGGATGCGATGCCTGCATGGAAGCAGCACTATGCTAATATGTTCTTCAAAACAAACTCTACATAGGATCTTATCCTGAAAGATTCATTAAATTAGTTTTTCAGTAAAAAATACTAAATATGAAAGAACAAACAAACAGTGAAAGGACTGAAAGTAACATTAAAGAACATATGTTTGCCGTAACTATACATTTTGAAGTCTTTCAAATTCCTGCTGGCTAATCTTTGTGATTTCAGTTTGTTCACTGAGTGCTGCTTGTAATCTCCAAATCTGTGACAGGTAAAAAAAAAAAATGAAGAAACCATCAAGAGATCAAAAAACAGTAACAAAAATATTAACTAGAACAGTACATAGTTGGTGCACATGACTAAAGATAATTGCTAAAATGAGAAGAGTATATAGAGCAAAACTTTAGCCTTCTATAGGTGAAGCAGGCAATCGACAGCAGTATCTACCTCATCAATAAGATCTGATTTAGGCAATTTTTTCACGGCTTCAGGTGAAAAAGTGTTGTATCTGAAAAATAAGGATCAAAAATTTATTAGACTTTGTAATCAAACATGGTACAAAAACAACCAGCCACCATGAAGAAACTACTGCTCCCAGATGAATAGAAACTTAAGCCTCATCAATGTCAAAATGACAAGGACAAGTGAAAAGGCAATAGCATTATCTTTGTACTGTACCCACACTATGCATGAGAGACAAGGAAAACATTAATTAAGATACCCCTAACACATACTATTATATTTTTGGCATTTAACTAGTGGGTGACAATTGAAAATATGCCATAAAGCTAGCCTATAAGTTGGCTGCTTATGCCAGTAGAAAAGCAACGCAACCGCCATGAAAACGTTGGTGGATCCCGCACAGATTCTGAGATGGCCAAAAAAAGAACTTGTGCTCTTTCTGCAGGAAATTTTATAGATTGAAAGATAGATGAACAGAACAGACAGATCAAGCTTTCCTTTCAATTTTATGGATCATAGCATGGCGAAGAATATCTACAAATTAGAAAAAAGAAAGACATCCATCAGCTCATTTTTTCAAAGGCATCACAATTAGTGGTAGCATCTGTCTCAGTCAATAATGCACATTCGTGAAGTCTTAAGCATAAAAGAACCAACTTGGGTCCTTGGAAACAGAAGTGCAATTACGAGGCAACCAAGCACAGAACAGGGATGGCACACCTACCTGCCTGGCCCAAGTAACT
Source organism: Swietenia macrophylla (assembly GCA_032401905.1). Lineage (NCBI taxonomy): Eukaryota > Viridiplantae > Streptophyta > Magnoliopsida > Sapindales > Meliaceae > Swietenia > Swietenia macrophylla. Next base: position 4,221,611 of record CP135584.1, on the reverse strand, counting down.
AGGTAGAATGGATGGGTAATACCCAGCTGGAGTGTGGCTGGGCACCAGGGATTGGGGCTATTTACATACTGCAACAAGCAAAAGCTTCCGACAGGAAGATACTAAATTATAATATACGAAACTAACCCAGAAGCCTCAGCACAATAGAGTCTAGCAAGTTCCTCTTGACTTCCTTCATCAATTGACCACCAACCGAGCAGCCTGTAAACAGGAAATGAACAATAAGCAGTGATGTTTGCAAGACAGCTTTTCATTTTTCTTTTCTCTATAGTTTATCAAAGATCCACTGAAGGCAATTGAGATTTTGAAGTCACTTTAGAATAAACTCTTACCTTGATCCATGCTGCAAGAACCCAAAACAATCACATGCTTTTGATACTATATTCCAGTATCTTCCAACAGCTCCACTATGTACTAAAAGACAAATCTTTTTCAGCAGTCTATATGCAGCAAACAAAACACCAGTGCCTTGTATCAAAAGAAGAGGAGCTAAAATAACCCGAAATGCAAAGTGTCTAGCACTAGGCGGTGTTCCCTGACATGACAGAAAATTACTCAGCTTAAGAACTCATAAAAGTTTCAGGATATCCATGGTCAGACACTTTTCAATAAAGCAATACCTCTAAGTGCATGAAAAGTAGGATCTGGAAACAGAGAAACGGGATTTTCATAATATGTCCACCAATGTCTTGTAGGTTACATATTCCACTACTTTGGCGCTGATCATCATCAGCAGAAACTACAATTCCTCTGTTCCAGTCAAAATATGTCATAGGTATTGTAGAAGAACTGGATTCTCGGATGCAAGAATCCCTGTGAATTGCCGGATTATGCCACTTTGTGCAAACAAGAAAAGAAAAGCACTCTGCAATACTGTAAAAGGTGCACAGGATTACTTCCATAGCTAAAGAGACAGAAAGACAAATACCGGTCATCAAACATTGCTCTAAAAATGATTAAACTTTTACCCAAAATTGATAAACAAATCCCACCAACCTAGAGCAGTTACATCACCTGCATGCGGTTGTAAAAACAAATTAGGAAAACCCAACCTATAATCATCTTAAGAATTAGACTCCATAAGTCAACTGGCATACGAACAGGTATCATGAAACAATGTTTTAGAAAAGTAACACATGCATCCAAAAAAATTGTTATTTGGATACAACTAAAAGAACAAATAACTGACATGTACACAGATCTTTGTGACCATATTGACAACCACCAGGCCTACCGAATGAAGTCTTCAATTGATGAGTTATCAGGCATTTTGTTCCTTAATAATGATATTCTCCCTTTTCTTTTTCCTTTACTTTTTCTTTTTGGGTCCAAATCAGTAATTAATTTCTTTTTATTCCTGGTTGGAATAAAACTAACATCACGGAAAGAGTTAACCTTTAAAGTTGATTATTTGAAATAAAAGAAAAAAGAATTTGAGAATGCCTGTAATAATGCAATGAATACTCCTTTACATACGGTTGTTGAGCTCTTATAAAATTAAGTTTTAGGTCAAGTAGCAATTTAATATAGTATAAAAGCAGGTTCGACCAAGTGATTTTGTGTTTGTATGCCCCGATTGTACCACTAAATTATAAGAAGTTGTGTTTCTAATTGCGTTTATTCTAGTGCCTTACGTATGACAGAGTGTGTTAAACTTTAAATGTCATTGTCATGCATTAGCTATAAGCTTAAGCTTTTGGGTCTACTAGTAACTTTGACAAAGAATACTCTTAATTGTCGCCCATCGCTCTGTCAGCTTATCATAGTTGACAAGGAAAATCATATTCTAAGCTCTTTGATGCAAATGATTCACAAAATAAGTTTTGTAGACTTGTACCAAGATTTAGCATGTGTACAAAAACCAGGCAAAATACAGCTCTATATGCAAGGTTTCGTCAGCATAGTAACATCATTTTTAAAGAGTAACAAGGATAACAGATACTTATCACCTTGGAGGTTTGCCAATCATTGTCCATGTCACATCAGTATAAGAAACACAATATGCCAAGTTGCAGAATATTACTAATCTAAAATACAAATACATATCGACTAGATATGGAATCAACATGGCAATATTCATATAATCAGAGCTCAAAATTTTGTGAATAAATGTGGAACTTCAAAATATTTCTAAAGGAAAACTAGGTCGTGAGGTATATGAACAAAATAGAATGAATGAAAGAATGACACAAAAATATGTCTAATTACCATTTCAATAGGATGAACAACTTACCACATAGCTTTAGAAGAGTGAATATTGTTGCAGCAATGAAGAAAATCATCGATATTGCAACCCAAAAGTGCTGGAAACCAAATATTGATAATTTAGCATCAAATCTCTGGAGGAATTTCAGAACAGTGTTTTGCAAAATTACAACATCATCGATATTACTCAAGTCTTACGCAGCACAACATATTATTAGGAAAATGAATGGTCTTAAACAATTTGAATACCATCACATTTGTTCACTTCTTTGTGTGAACATTTTACACAAGACAGAGGGTGCCATAAGACTGAGTTGTGCAAAAACATTTGCATTACCAACCCAAATTTTTATTGGATACACCGCAATCAATGTAGCATCCATGTCAGACATCGCAAAACATTTGCAAGAGCACAAATCCAAAATAACAACTTATAGGCAGGCAATCTTGAAAGCCACACTGTAACAGGTTTCAAGCCTTATCATAATCTAGTTTAAAATGTTCTTTTAAAATGTTCTTACCTGGTGGCTAAATGTACTTCTTCGATAGCTACTTGACTTGCATCACATGAAATGAAAAAAGAATATCATATTTATTGAAGATAGCAGTACCCACAAGTCCCCAAAGCAGAATGCTAGTCAACTACTGCATGATTTTCTGACTGAGCACAAACTCAGTCATGTCAAGCATATTTTATGATCTGGGGTTCCAACAAATAATGGAAAAATTAAAGTTTTAAACTTAAATACAGGGGACACTAAGGTCAGTTAACAAAATAGTCCAATAAGAGTGCTGATAGATTTCCAAAAACCTAAATACTAAATAACATCTAACTTCATCAGCCTTGGCGATGCCTTAACCCTGGGCACAACAATCACATTTAGAGAGTAGAAACGAGAGAATAAACAAGGTTTTCAAGTAGAACTTCCATCAACCTGGTTAATTGGAAGCCAATAAAGCTTGAAGTTTCAAAAATTAGATTGTACTAGACAATGTCATGAATGTTGATTTACATACATTCAGTTTCTTAAAAAGGATACTGATTGTGAAGGCTTATGATTTGCAGACGAAAGCATTCATTAATATATATAATGATATGATTACCCATCCATATACATACAAGAAATATATAGCACGTCAAACACTAAGGAAACAACACGATGTACAACCAGTAAGAAAGACCAGACAGAAAAGGTAATTGGGAGTAGGAGGGAAGAAGAAAGAAGAAACAGAGCGGGAAAAAGATGAATTAGTGTTTATAAATTCCTTAAATTAAACCAATCTGCACTATTCCAAAATATATACCAAGGCAATCTATAAAGGCCAATTCAATAGAATCTAACATAATCAGTGTTGTCTTCCTCAAACTTTCTATTTGACCCCATATTATGATGGCTATATCATGGTTTGGAACCATTCCTCAAACGTGTCAAATAGAATACAATGTCTTTGTTGACAAACTTAAGATAGAGAGCAAAGAAGAAGGCAGTATCCTGAATTTTAATATGGAGCATTGGTATTCTTAGATCCCTTCAAGTAAAAATGAGGTTCTTCACTGAAATTGAGATTTTAGACATAAGTTTTCTTCACCTGAACCAACCAAATGATAGTTTACACAAATGCCGTAGCCAATTGCTGACATTGATCATTGATTGTTTCTGGCCAAAAGCAGGTGAAATTAGCTCTCTGCAATGTTTCTTCTCCATGATCACCCACTTGAATATCATCGTGGCACCAAGGTGGAATATAACTATGCTTCAAGGTTTTTAGAGAGAGATTGAGTGAATCAACCCTAATTAAGTCCACTGTGTGACACAGTGCCACATTGGCCAAATTTCCAAAACAAGAATAGTCTCATTCCCTAACATGTAGTCCTAGCTATAGTGTGCTTGGCAACACTGCTTTTAGCTATGAGATGATTATACCCTGTCATCCGAAAAAAGGATCCTCGATACTATTTGACTAGTCAATTCATAGAGTAGTGATCCTCGGATCAAAATCATAAACAGCTTGGCAGATAGAGAAATTGAACAAAAATGTCTTTCATCACAGTCATCATTTGATTGGACTTTAAGGACTAAGGGCTCTCCTAGAATAGCCGTTATTTGGATCATGTCATAAATAACATCACAAAGCATCTATCTGAACAATTCTTTAATTCATAAAGTAACAATAAACTTACAGGAAGTGTCTCCCATATTGCTTCGTCACTCATGTTTTCTTCATCTCCAGGCATTAAAGCCCTGCACATCCTAAACAAGGAAAATATTTGGTTACTACAGTAAGAGACAATACACAATAAAACTTTGAGCTGAATCAAAATTTGAAACTACAGATCCTACTCTTCTTCATATTTCTTATCGTCCTCTCCAACTATTCAAAAACTTAGTTTGCTTTTGGTTAATAAACAAGAGGAAGCTATTGATGCAATTTCACAAACTTTCAGTTAACTTAATTGACAAGATTCTCCAACTTATTCAACGGTTCAGGCTTGGCAAGAAAGGGAAGCCATTGAATATTTGGAACAAGAGTTTACAAAAGGAAGTAGTCTCTATAAGAATGGTAAACTAATATGTGGTTACCGTTACAGCTCAACTATTGCACAGCAGGTGGCCTAGGAGTTTGTTAGGATATTTAAACATGCATCAGCACAATGATGAAATAAATGCTAGTAAAGGAAACATACAGCACAACAGAAATAAATGACAATCTAACAAGTAGAAAGAGGGAATTACCTGATATTATCAATTAAAATAGCTGTTTCAAATGCCAGCAAGGGCAGAAAGACAATCTTCAAATTTACAGCTGCAGTGCATTCATGTAAATAGACAAAGTAAGTGAATAGAGTGTTGATGTTTGCAGATTGACCAATACTGATATTTTAACTGATGAACACTAACATAGACATTAGTTAAGGTTCATTAACATGTTAATTTATGGCTGGAGAAGTTAACCAGTTTCATTGTTAATTTAATACTTGTACTCTATCAGTGGTAAGTTGCATGAAGAAATACCCAAAAAAAAAAATTAAATGAGAATCACAGAGTGCATCACCAGTAGCATCTGTATGAGATCATGTCATGAAGGAAGCAGATCAAATACCATAACAGCTCTCAAGACGGATACAAAGCAGTAACTCAAATGCAACAAGCAGTGGCGTTGCCATGACGGTATGCAACGGGGCCCACTGTCCAAGTGAAAGAAGTGCTTAATATTTGTTACCATAATTAATTAGAGAAGCAAATTATTCCACAAATACCATACATAAAATAAGATGGAGATATTATGTCATACGTGGCGATCATGAGGCATAGATGGAGCTGGTAAGGAAAACCTGCCTCGTGCTACAACAGCATGAAATAGCCACAAAGGAGAAAAAATAATCCTGCCCGATATAGAAAAGGAAAAAAACACTATTCAATAAAGCATTAAAAAGAAAATGCATATTCTCTGGTTAACAGTCGGCATGCAAGTAATAGCTGCCCATCTCCTCCTTCTCCCACCAAGGAAAATAAATAAAAGAGGCATGGATGGATTTATCGAAAAAACAAAACTGAAAGAAGTTTTCTTACTTGCAGATATACTGCAACATTTTCTACACGGCTCATCTACAGGATATACACTAATGAAATTTTTTGGAAAACTCATGACATATAACTATTTGCAATCTTCAGAATTGATGTCTTCCTCCCAAAAACGTAGTTATGGCAGCGTACTTTCCAAATTAAAAAATGGTGCGATAATTTAACAAGAGATTTGTGATAGCGAAGATAGAAAGGTCATTATGATAACTCATAAGCTTTCTTTATAATTAAAATAACATGGTGTGAATATTGAACGATGCATCATAAACCCTGTAAGAGCCCACTTTTGGTTCCCAAGCTCATAATTTGCAAACACCTACCAATATCAATGGAAAACCAATGCACAATTGAATACAAGTTCTCAGTATAACCACATAGAAGGAAAATCCAAAGTGGTACAATGAGAATAATCTCACAGTTGTGTGAACTGACTGAGACACTGAGAGCTGGATGGCACGTTGAAATTCACTCCATCTTATATTAATGATTGCATATTTGATTGGCTAAATAGTCAAAAGGAATCGCCAAGAAAAGCTATTTAAATCAGAAACCACAATAAAATTATGAAATTATTGATAAGAAAAACACCAGAGCCATAACATACATATGAGCCAACAATTAATATAACAACTCAACATGTAGAGTCAGTGACAGCATCTACAGCACAATACGCAGAACCAAGAAATTCTATCATCAATTAGAGGAATTTCTAACAACAGCACCGCTTAAAAACAATATGAAAAGTGTTAAATCGCATAGAATGTTAAAATCACATTATTTTACCGAATGGGAGTCAATAACTTCTCATAAAATGTAAGAAAATAAATGGAAGTTTAGCTCTCTCTAGCATTTTCCCTTTTGTTCAGCAGCCAAACAGAAAAACAAGTAAAATAAAAGAAAAAGAAAGGAATAATAATTAGTGACTAAATAAGAGAACGAACCACCAAGAGTAAGGCAGTGCCCGGTCAAGCTTGAGAGCAAGCAAAAGCGTGAAAGTGAAGAGCAAAGCATGAGCTAAAACTGCTTGCAGAGAGCTAAACACTCTCCTCCAGCTCATTACTCTCCTCTGCATCAACATAACTCTTTTCTTACAAAAGAAAAACAGAATATTACACAGAAATCAGAGATAAAATCGGTAAACTGTCTGCAAAAAATATCACAATTCAGACGGAAATATCAAAGACGCCGACACAACAACCTATTTGTTTTTTGAATTGACATCACATTCACATAACTTTGCTTTCACGCACAAGGAACGACCTTAGCTTATTCAAAAATAGCATACAGTTGGACGGAAAGGCCCATGTTGGTTAAACATAAACGAGGGAGAAATTTTTGGGTAAATTGGTCAGAAGAATAAGGTAGCAGGAATTGTGGGTCCCCACTTTCGGGCATTAAAGATGGAATTGCGTCCGTCTGGTTTAAAGCTACAGAAGTGGATATGGTGATGGCTTGCGGAAGTACACGTGGCAGTACAGGTGATCGAGTACATGCGGTCTATTTCCTAGAGTGGAGTCTGAGACGGAAACGGTGAGTTTACGCAATCTGCGGGCTAACTGTGGGTTTACCCAGCTTTTCACATTCACGTATTGCTAATTAATGACGTTAAAAAATTAATTTTCTTTTTCATTTATTTATTTGTTTATTGAGGTCCGTTGGCCAATCGCATTGCACTTGACTCCTTTAAAAGGAGTTGTTTAATATTGTATTATTAATAATGCATCGGCGAGTTTAGCAAGCAAATAACACTAATTGCAAGATGGACGTGTAAAAAATAAGACGCAGAGCAGCCTGGCATTGTTCTGTGGGCCCGCAAGGAAGCTTCTTTGATGTTTAGTAATGTCGTACAAACATATAAAATTTTATTTAAAATTAATAAAAAATATTTTTTAATAATAATAATAATATTATTATATTTGATCATTAATTAATAAATTAAAAATAAAATAATTAAAATAATTATATGTATATAATTTTAAATATTTTATTTTTACGTATAATTTAATTTAATAAATATATATAAATTATGTATTAATTTTACTAGGATAATACCATAATTTATTTGATTGTATAAAATTATAAATTATTTAATTTGATAAACATAATCATATTATATAATGAAAAAATATATAAATAGATATTATAAATAGCTTCTAGTTTTTTTAATTTGATATACACATTTAAAAGATATAGCTTGTTTATTTATATGAAATTATTTTAATTACTGTGAACTATAAATCATGTTGAAATGATAATTTGAAAATCAAAAGCTATTTATAATACATATACATACATATTCATATCATATAGTTTTGTATATACTTAGCAAATTAAATGATTTATGGTTCCATACAAGAAAACAATCTATAGTATTATTCTATTAAAGTTAACACATAGTTTATATATATTTATTAAATAAAATTAGATATTAAAATATAAAAAATAATTTTTGTGATACTTTTTGTTAGTTTTGTAAATTTTAGAGAAGATATGTAAAAATATTACTAATATTTAAAATTATATATATAATTATTTTAATTATTTTATTATTTTAATCAGTCAACTAACAGTTAAATATAACGATAATACTGTTGAAAGATATTTTTTGTTAATTTTATAAAAATTTGTACATGTATATAATTTTATCAAATTTAAAAGAATGAAATTTATTTTGTTTTATTGGTAAAAACTAGTCGAGATAGGAGGGAATTTATTTTCATAGTTAATGTAAATTCTTTTTTTTTATATAAAAAATAAATAAATAAATAATGATTTATATAAAGTAAGGTATTATTCCTTGCATCTAGATCATGCTATTTTGATCCAAGGGATAAAAATAATAATTTGTAAATAAATAATTGAACGAGTAAGAGTTATAGGGAAATTGGGCCATTGGACTTGTTTGTTTCTTAACAACCCCGAATGACCAGGCAAAGGCAAGGCAAGAGGCTCTCGGAGTGGGCTACTAGCTCCTATCACTTTTTTTTTTTTTAAAAAAAAAAAATTCATTTTGATTACTTAATATTTTAAATTCCTGTTAAGTTTAAAAAAATGTATTTGTTTTTTAATTAATATATTAGTAAATATTCCAAATTAGAAAATGTGACATTGAGAAGATATAAAAGCATAAAATTAGAATATAAATTTTAATTAATTATTTTAAATATTTATAAACTGGATTAAAATTTGAATATAATAGACTTAAAAGTTTTGAATTACATATTTATTTTTTTTGGGTTGGGGTTTTTTTATCCCATAGACAGATGGTTGAATTTGGGTTGGTATTGTTGTATATTTCGAATATGATGATCATTTCTTAGGTATATATGTTTGGTTACGTATAAAGGATGAACAAACAACACCCACCACTTTCAGGGGACAGTGGTAATAAGTACTACGATTTGGACTTTTCTGCAGGAATAATTCGGGTGATGTTAACTCATAGTCAACCATGGCACTGTGAGAATCCACTCTACGGCGGCTCTTCATCTTGCCACATGTTAATGTAGATATATTAATTTCAAACGAAAGAGAGAAAAATCATAACTCACGTGTCATAATTTTACTTCATGCTTATCTACTTGTATTTATCATTATTGTTGTTGTTGTTGTTAATTACTAAAGCCGATTTATCATCTTACGTATTAATTTTAATAAAATATGTTTATATATATAAGTAAAATATTAATAATTTTTTTTTTTAAAAAAAAATTCACCAGCGGACACGTGCAGCGCTTGCCACTACTGTCGTCACCGACTTTCGGATACTAAGTGTAGTCCTTATTGAAATCCAAACGTGATAATGGAATTAATTTTTGACAATATAGCTTTGAAAGAGTTTTTTAAAAACAAAAAAAAATTTGTGAGTGCAGATTCTGGGTCTGTTATGCTAATGCCATCGATTGCATAATTATGTATATTTCTGTGCCTTCAGTGGCCAGACACAGTAATGCTAATTGTACATAGATATTTTAATTTTGAAAGAGATCTTTTCATTTAAATTTTAATTATTAAACACACATTCTCAATTATTCAATGCCATTTATAATTCACTGATCCTAATCTGATTTGTTAACAATACTTTATAAATCAGTAAGTTTTCGTGATAATTCTACAAGCAAAAGGTTTTAGGTTAAATAATTTTCAGTGATAATAGTTTCAAAATCCTTCGTTCAAATTTAAGTCTACTTTTATGTATCTAAAGATTTCTAATTAAGTAAATGGGGCTATTACTATTTAAGTCTATTGTCTTCATTTTTTTTTTTATAAATTCACCATAAATTAAGCTGGATGAATTGAGAATATCTAATGCAATATAATTTGCCTAATCATGTAAAATTTTCTATTAATAGCCCTAGTTTACTCATCTTCTATTACCATGTTGAGCATGCAAAAAAAAAAAAAAAAAAGATCAGCGGCAACAAATGAGAATTGACACGCTGTTAAACAATCAGCAAACAGTGCCGGTTCGCATGAATCACTGCATTGAATTGTGCTGAATGCATTGCAATACCATTAACAACTACACTTATAATATTGCACAAACCATAGACATGAGAAAAATGAAAACCAAAATAATAATAAAAAAAAAGATAAAGAAATGCAGGAAGGAAGGAAGGAAGGAAGGAAGTCCAACGAAATATTATGCTGTGTTTACATCTATAGCTTGCAACCGTGACACGAAGATAAACTTGCCATATTAGGTTTTTTTTTTTTTTCTGCTTCTTTTTTTCATTTACTCAAAACCGTGAATGGAAATATGCCTGAAAACAACATTGTACAAATAGGAAGAAGGTAAGTCTTGGGGACTACGAAGTAGTACATGAGGAGAACAACATCATCACCATTCTTAAGATCGTCACAAATTCCACCAACTGACACGAGAGAGAGAGAGAGAGAGAGAACAGAAGAGAGTTTGTTAGCAAAGGAATAATACAGTAGAGGATCTTTTTCGCGAGAAGAGAAACCTTATATCAAAACCTAACATAGAAAATGTGGACTTGACGGCTCTTCTGATACCATTTGGACATTAACATGGATATTGGACTTTCTTTGTTTTCTAGTACTTCTCTTACTCATTCTTTGTATTTCTCTTCAGTACTCTTCTGAACAAACCAAACTGAAAGCACAACAAAATGGGAATCATCACTAAGTGCCAAACAACCACGATCCATGATTTTTATCTCCTGCTCTCTATACATCTCTTTCCATAGGATTGATATAAGTACACACACGCACACCATCATTACCTATTTGTTCAACGGTGAAAGCACTCATAACAAAAGAGAGAGGAAAAAAAAAAATAAAAGCACACCCACAAAACGAAATTAGAAAAAAGCAAAAATAAAATGGAAGAGAAAACCATGAGGAAGTAAATTCAAAGAGACCTGTGTTCAAGATTATTGATATTGGTTCTTTGTCTCTTAACACTCCCTGAAGAAGACTCGTCACCAGAAGTCTTCTCCATCACTGCTTTTAATGCTTCTTGGATTGAGCTTATTGAATACTGTTGTTGTTGTTGTTGCTTACCACTACTACTTGATTCTTCCTCTCCAGTAACGAATAGAACATTCTTTACACGCCCAGCAAGTGTTGTGATTTCAGCTTTCAACGTTCTTAAACGTAAAGCTTTCAAGGTCTTTATTAAGTCAGGTAAGAGATCTGACCTATCTTCACAGCAAAAAGAAGCTTTAATCACAAACTTACCATCCTCGTCCGATGCATCGACTGTTAGCTCATCCATTTCGGTGGGTACTGGACTCGTTTCGGCTATCAAAGAAGTCTGGCGTTTTAGCTCTTTAACATGTTGAATTACTTCAGCTAGCAATGAGGCTTTGTCCGTCTGTATCATAAGCAACATCCCAAACAACAACCAAAAACAATATCAATTTAGAGTTAGGTATTGTGTTTTTAACTCGGAAACGACAGCGACGCATATGTTAAATTGCGTGGAAATTTTCATTAACTCAAATGGGAAAAAACTTGTGTGTGAAAAGAAGAATTGGGTTTTGAAGTTTTTTTCTATTTTGATGATCCAAATTCCATTATAATGGTGGGTTTTTCCAAATGGAAAGTGCACCGTATATTGTTAATGACTGACAGGAATGCTAGTTTGTCTGTTTTTATTTCTTTTCATACTCTTCTTGGAATGAATTATATCCGGCAAGAAATTTCCATGGAAGCTTTTCAACTGCTCGTTGTTCCTCTTTATCATTAGAGCAACATTAACGCTTATTCCTTTTTCGGTTTTTCTTCTCCTCGGAACTACCACAAGACTCAGAAGAACAAACCAAAGGACAAACATTTTTTTTTTCTAAGGAATCAAACAAAAAGGAAAGAAAAAGAGCCTAAAAAAACAGAAATGTAACCGCTTTGATTTCTAAATGGTAGGTTTAGATTGCATATTATCAGACCAACCGCTCAAGTAGAATCTTGGAAAGATCGACAAAGATATGATCTTTGAATGAAAAAGCTCATTATAACAAAACAAAAAGGGCACAAAAAAGAAATATGACACGCCATATTATATACACCATGTTGTAAGGGCGAGGATATTAATAACGGTTTGTTTTTTCAATTTATTTATTTTTATTAATGAAAGTTTTGATTGTATGCTACTAACACTTACTTTGGTTGTGCTGGGTAGTAAGCTGCGAAGCTTAGCAAGATGGTTGTTAATTCTCTCTCTTCTTCTCCTCTCAGCTTCACTGTGACTTTTAGAAGCAGCAAGAGCCTTAGCGTCCATGATTTCTTGAGCAGTAATTTTACCCAATTCGGCTTGTAGCCCAAAAGGAGCTGAACCGGATTGAACCATTGGCCCAAGAGAGTCGGAAATGATCCTGAGATGATCAGCTGATGAACCGTCGTATGCAAACTGTAGGGCAGGAGCTCTTCTGTTGATCAAACTCCCATAAGATGACGGTGGAGAAGGCAGAAGAAATGGGTCGTGATCACGAACCGGATTTGTGCCAAAGTGGACCGGGTTGAATGACTGAACCTGAGAGAGAGACCATGGCAGAACTGGTGAAACTTCAGGGATAATCAATCCTCCTCCTCCAAATATTTCACTGGTTTGTTGCTGTTGATGTTGCATCTGTTGCTGTTGCTGAAGAAGGAACTGTTCTTGATAGTCTTGTATGTTATGAATAATTTCAGAACACTGTCCTCGATCTTCTTCCTTCAAACCGCACATCTCTCTTCAGATAAAACTACTGAAGAATATTCAATTTTTTTCAGAACCTGGAGGTTGTTATCATATTAATCACTCCCTTCAGTGAAAAGGAAGACCTCAAAAAAAAAAGGATATGGAAGTTGATCGACAGTTTTCTATAGAAAGGAAAAAAAAAAAAAAAGGTGCAAGGAAGAATCAAAAGAGAACAAAAGAGACAGACCTTCCTTTGATATGCAGTAAGGGAATAGAATGACTTTTAAGTGCTCTCTTGTGGTGGTAAAAGAAAGAAAAGGCAAAGGCTTAGACTCTACTCTGAATGATGATGATGATGATCTCTCTCAATCTCTTTCACTCGGGTTTTCTGCTGCCACGCTTTTGTGGGGTGATGACTCTTTATTATCCTTCGCTTCGACTTAGCTTTCCTTTGGTGCTTGGTGGGTATCTTTTTGCTGGTTTCTTTGTTTTTTCCTCTGCTATCTCTATTCGCTGGATGATGATCTGAGTTCTCTCCTTCCACTACTCTAAATATATATAGCCTGCAATTACTAGTATCCTTTACTTTTTTCTTACGGCATTCTCTATCTATCACTGTAGCTATCAAGGGTAGTGATGTATCTTTCTTCATTTATTTTATTTTATTATATACATAGTTAATATCGGACTGGTTGCATAAAATAACATTATTTTGTTGCTCAGTGATTGGTTCAAAGTGTATAATTACACACTGTGTACGCAGTGGGAGAGAGAAAGTGAGAGTGGAGGACGGGAAACACAAAAACAAACACAGTGAACACACAACACACAGATTGTCGACCGACCAAAGACCAAAAAAAGGCTGATAGTATCATCATGATAAAAGGCTTAGCTAAACCCTTTTCTATATATACTTTTTTTTTTCTTAATATAAATTTTTTTAGCCCTTCTTTCTTTCTTTGCTACCTCGGTCAAGTCCCCACGTTCTTCCATACTCTTGGCTATTTCCACGCGACCCTTTCTGCTTCCCCAAGTCCTTGTAATCATTGTGTCTTGGAACACACCCCACGTCTCTCTTAATTTCTCTCTCTCTGTGCGTCTCTGTAAGTTATGTCTTGGCTCAGTTACATGTATTCATAGCTCTTTTGGAAGGTATAATAAGAGAATTGTACATCAAGAAACTTATTAAGATCATAAGCAACTAAAAGGGGTTTTGCGAAAGTTGGCATGCGTGAAATATTACTTTGATATCAACTAACTAGGGATTGGAAAAGTTCGTGTACGTGTATAGCATTAGCCTGTTTTTGTTTAGTTAGACAAAGAGGCAGGCAGTCGCTGCATGCGTTTTCCCTAGGAGCGTTACCCATTAATCAAATCAAAAGATGATACGAAGATTTCCCTCTTTGTTCCACTTATATATAGGAACCGTAAATTGAATAAAAACTAATAAATGAGGAATAGTAAAAAGTGTTTCAGATATTATTTGGTTAAGTCCGCATACAAATAAAATTACAGGTAGCTGAATGCGTGAAGAAACTTTCCAGTTCAAACTACACACTTCCCTCCTCCTCCTTTTCTTTATAATTATATATTTTGGTGTAACCTTGTTAAGTGAGTCATATTAACAGTGTCCAACAAACTCCAGTTTTTGTCTTTGTTTTTTCTGGTTAAATTGTAATAAACACGTTGATAATTTTGGCAGAGAATTTTACCAACTTTCATTTATGGTTGCAGGTAGTGTCTATTAGCAATTAAAAGGGCCAAGAAGCTATGAAATTATAGATGTTGCTAATCACTTTTAGCATTTGGCTCGGGATCTCGGGCTTCCTAATCACTGTTTTCTTTATCCTATGCCACGAGCTCGGATTTCGCTTGTTTAGCCTAAAGAAGTTCAATACTCTTTATGGCCTAGGATATGTTGTGGTAAAAAGGTGAAAGAGAGTAGAAAAAGAAAGAAAAATCATGGCTCAAAGGTCTTGACCAGCAGGACGTGGTAAATACTCACACAGTTATAAACAGCCCGGTTTAAAAAAGTAAAACAAGTCATTAAACCAACTTTCCTCTTCTTTTCAACACCCAGATTGTTTAAAAAGAGATTATACCCATTTTTTGTCTCAAGTCCTTGCCACTTAAATGTTTCAATTGATTTAGGTTTAGCGATAATGGGAATAATTAACATGTAAAACATGAATTAAAAATGTACTAATTAAGTGCCAAACAAGCACATTACCAATGTCTTCCATGGTTCTCCTAGACCTACTTCACCATATCTTTAATGGTACGGAGGTTTTCTTTTACCTTATCAGATGATCAGTCACTATACACTGTCCTAAATTTTCCTTTCTCTGCAGAAATACATTTTGCTTTTGCGTGATGAGGCTTAGAGAAAAAGTCCTTGTATTTTTTTAAGTATAGGTTTGTGGTCACACGCATGGCTGCATTGGTCCCCATTGTTTTATTATCTTTTCATCTTTAGTGTACCTCTCTTAGTTGTGGTTTTTTTTAATAACCTGTTCAAACATTTGATGATAGCTGCACCACCACTAACATTTCCCACGAGAAGGCTCTTTGTTTTTTATTTGTTGGGTTTATGATGACATCAGTTCAACGTTGTCATGACGTTTATTCCTTAAGCAATTTTCCCATTTAAGCGCTTCAGGCTTCTGCTTCTGCTTCTTGATCTGGCGTAGAGAAGCAACATACTGCTGCCTTCTGGCTTATTATGAGTGGGGTTTGAATCCACTCTGGATTTGGTACCAATGCTTCCTGGTTTTGTCTCTCTGTCTCTCTCTCTTTCTGAATCTCAAAAGGGGAAGTTCAACACATAATACCTTAGAATTTAATATAATATTTCACAAGGAATTTTCAACAACTACCACCGTTTTGAGTACATTCAAAATATAATAGCTACCCTAACTTAGATGCAACGCCAGCTGAGCCCAGTTACTGTTGCTTTTGACCCTTCAGTCAACGTGTTTGCTTTTGACACAACCGCCTATTAAGCCGCCGCGACCTATCATTTCTTAAACCAATAAGGTTTTGTTTTAAGAGTTTGACTTGTTACATAAAATTTTGATCATTATTTCTTGCTAAAAGCATACATAGGGGTTTACCTAAACAAAAAATAAAAAATTGCAATTGCAACTATAAAGGAAACAATTAGTTTTCATTTTTCCTAAAATAAATTGTCTGAAAAATAAAAAAAGTAATTTTAAACATTTTAAAACCTATTTTAAAATGTATATTTCTTCCCATTAAAAAAATATTTTAAATCTTAATCCACAAGGTAAATATTGTGACATTCATCAATGAATAAATTTCATAAGCTCTTAAAAATTATTTATTACATATTTTAATTATTCATGTAATGAATTTTACATCATTGTGATAATTTTTTTAAAATAAATTGTGAAATATCTATCATTATTTATAACACAAGCAATAATGATTCTACATTTTTTTTAGATATTTGATCTTGTAATTTTTTCATTGTTTACATATCTCTTCATAATTTTGGTTTAAAATTAACTGTAATTAATTGTTTAGTTATTAATTATTGTATTAAATAAATTATCATATTATTTAAATATTTAATTTATGAATTCAACTTATTTGGCTCTACTTATTATTATTCTTCTCATCATTTTTATAAAGTCAAAAATAAATTCATTAATATATTGCATTCTTAATATCATTTATCATAAATAAAAATATATAATATTTTAGATAATAAATTAAAGCATGTATAATTTCTTCCCGTACAATTTTCTTTTATCTATTCTAAACATGAATAACTACTATTTTTAAATAAAAAATTATTTTATTTTATACACAGTCGCATTCATGTTATGTAATTTTTTTTTTCGAAAAGAATGAGAAAAACAAATAAATTTAAGATAAACTCTCTATTAAAAGTTAAAAACACAAATATCAAATTTGGATAGTGTTCAAACTTAACTTGTCAATGAAAAGTTCTTATAAAATTTAGATTATGAAGGTTTTATAAAAACAAAATATGCTCTTTATTTGAATTTTGGATAAAAAAAATAAAATATGCACTTTGTTATTGAGTTTTTATATTGAAAATAAAATTTATTTCAAAATATAAATGATTTATTATTAAAATATATATTTGGAAGTTGAAAACTTATCTCTTTTTTGATGATATCAACCATTAAAATTTTAAAATAATTAAATGAAAGGTATGTTAATCCAAACAAAATATAATTTAAGAGATGAGGAATAGTAAAATGACTGATAAATACATATTGTAGTTGTTTGTGACTAATAGATCCCTACTTACTAGGAATATATTTATAATGAAATAACACTACTGTTCCGTATCTATTTATTACAAACAATTAAATTATATTCTTATTTATTATTTTTTAAAAAATTTTAAAGGACTATTTATTTGCTTTCAAATATAATTATTTAATTCTCTCAATTGATTTCCCATATCAACCAACTATTGCTATTAATTCTCTTATTTCATTTCACTGTTTGTGCTTTTTTGTTTTTAATTCTTTAAACTAAAAAGTTAATGAATGTATTTGTCGTGGTCTTAAAATTTCGATTAGGTTTCGAAGGGGATTTTCTATGTGCCCATTATTGTTGGTCATTCAAAGGGGTTATTGATTATTATTCTCTCTTGGGTAGAAATATTTATTGTAGTAGATTAGATTTAACTAGTTAATAGGTATTTTACATTAATAAATTTATTTTGATTTCTCACTTTTTTTATAACCAAATAAAATGATAAGTATTTATGATGAGAATTTGGGATTTTTTTCAATTAAATTTATGTACCCAGTTTATGTGATAGTATAGATTATTGTCTCATATTTATATTATTTATTCTTGTCTATTTTATTAATTTTATATTTTTATTTCTTCATTATTTTATATCATATCAATTTGTACTTGCACTACTATTGTTCTTTGTTATTCTTTATTTTATCATTTAGTATTTTGTTTTATTTCTATTGGAGGTATATATCACTTCTTGAAGTTTAAAATTTTAAATTTGTTGTTTAATGTTTGTGTGAATATGGGATTACATGATCAAAATGTTCATATTTAGGTTACACTGTAATTCTGTATACTTTTGTGTGGGCATTCTATTTGATTTTGATATTTTTGTGCTTAAATCATGATTTTTAAAAAATTGATTTCACGTGAACATGTAGCTAATGTTCAGAAAATTTTTTTAGACAAAACATAATTTGCAAGTCTTTCCTATGGCCACTGTTTTGCAAGAGTCGTAAAATTTTTTGCGCCTTAACAAAACTAGCCGAAAAGGTGTGAAGGGACTCAATTAATATTTTTCATATTAAAATTAAACTGGGAATTTTGCTCCGATATTGAACTGACTCTAATTGTTTATTCTTTGCTGCTTTTTTCTTGAACGACGATTGATTTTCATTTTGAATAATTTTGTATTCTCTACATTGTATTTTAAGTTTACCATGCCTTTGTAATAACCAAGGTTTTTAAGAGAATTGTTTATTTTATTCTTGTTATGGTTATCTACTTTGTTAGATCTATTACGATATAGGTTGAATTCTTCTTTAATCAAAACTAGTTGATTGATTCAGTGCCTATAGTAAATGTGATTACATGTGTCGATAGTAACATTTTTTTTATACACTAAAAACAAACTCCTAAATGCTCACAAAATCTTTGACTACTTTGAGTGTTTCTTTGATTATAACTAGTTATTTACATCCGTATTTGCTTTAAATATGAACACGTATCTTGACAATGACTTAACTTCCCATATTTAAAATAAACACAAGACATATTACAAAAATTTTGATTATTCCATATAAAAAATTAACCTCTCATCTATCTCTTTTCTCTCCATTTAGAAAGTTTTAGATCTGAACTTCTTTTTTTGAATTTCATTATTTGTTTAATTTCATTTTCATTTTATTCTATCATTAAAGTTCGATCCACCACTTTAGAATATTTTTAAATATTCAACATTATGAGTTCATGACAAAATATTGGTCTTAACTTTTTTACGAGCTGTTTAACCATGTCCTTTTTATTTTAGAGTTATAAATGTGATAAACTAACTCAATGCCTTAAATTTTGCTTTATACTGAGACATTAATAAATTATCCTGAGTTGAATGAATAAATTTAATTAACATAATATTACGAAATACTTCAGGAAAGTATTTTCTAAGAAAAGGTTCCTTAAAAGTGTCCCACGTCTATTCTTTATCTTCTTTTATAATCTTGATAGTATTCTACCAATGACTTGTATTTTCAATAAGCTAGAAATTTGCAAGCTTTACCCAAGTTTCTTTAGGTGCTTGTATGGCATTTAAGATTACTTAATTTGTTTCACCCATTCTTTCGCAACAAAGGGGTCAATCTTTTCATTAAATATTAAGGGTTGAGCTTCTTGAATTCTCTCAATGCCGACATTTTCTCATTTTCTTCACTATTTTTGTGGTCGTGTGATCTATTACTGAAATCACAAAATGCATTAACAAATTCTATCATATTTAACAAAACTCACTTAACTCATCTCTTTCTTATGAAGAGATAGTTTTGTTTTTCTAATATCAAACATACTAAAATCCAAGATTCATATTATGATAGTTAATACACAATAATATAATATACGCAGTATTATATTATAACAACAAATGTTGTTATAGAAGTCTATAAACTTTTAAAAGATAACCAAACTAAACATGCAGAAAAATAACAAGTTTAA
The DNA here is from genome assembly GCA_032401905.1 of Swietenia macrophylla. Classification (NCBI taxonomy): domain Eukaryota; kingdom Viridiplantae; phylum Streptophyta; class Magnoliopsida; order Sapindales; family Meliaceae; genus Swietenia; species Swietenia macrophylla. The sequence continues at coordinate 4,201,946 of CP135584.1, read as the reverse complement.
GTAACTAGAGTTATAAATGCAAAATGTTTAGTTAAACTTAAATATATAAATATTATTAATAAACAATCTCTTAGGTTTGGGCTTGATACTTTACCATTCCTTAGGATATTTCTTTATCGTTGGGAGTTTAAAAGATTTTATCATCTTAAAGAAAAAAAGTTTCAATATCATTTATTTATTTTTTTACTAGTCTCACTTACTGAACTTTTTAGTCAATTTTTAGTAATCAACTTTTTGCAATATTAAAGATACTAAAAAACCTTCTAATCTCGCGCAAATGTTAAACCACAAGTTTCTTTTGGTTCACTCCTTTTCCATAGACCTTTAGGCCCTTGACACATCATTCTTAATTTGCTCATAAATTCATAAACCTAGGTTAGTGTTAGAAAAATAGATATTAACCCTTTGTACTTTAAATCTTGCCCAAATAGATATTAACCCTCCATCCTTTTTATCTTGCCCCAATTTATATAATAATTCTATATGCTTAAAGTCTCCCAAGATTTTTAACAAAAATGCTTGCTAATGCAAGCTATTCTTATCAGTCAATAGAGGTCCATCTACTGTACCTTGTCCTAGCTATGCTACAAGATTTAAACAAAAAGTGAAATAATGAATGCTCATGACAACAAAAATTAACAACAATTAAGGACCCATAATAATCAATTTCTTTCTAACTAGCATAAGAATTGTATACAAAATATATGTCTTATGCTTTGATACTAAGTTTGCAAGGGGATTAAATAGACATCCTTAATTTTGACAAGTATTTTTTTAGATATAATTTTTTTAAAATTTTAAAATCGATAATTAAAATTTTTAAACACTTCTAAAAGAGTTTTCAAATTCAAATACTTTACCTCAGCATCAATATACAATGTTTGATTATCTACTATTCATCTAGCGACTTAAAACCATGTTTATATTTTCTCATATTTACACAGATATAAAATTTTTTAAAAAACCCTCCTACTGGAAAGTGTCTACCTTACTTTAATAATATTCTTCTTTGCTACATTTGTAACCTGAAAAATAAGGGTAAGCCAATACTTAATAGATATTTGTATACAATAAAAATTTTAAAAATAGAAGATAAATAACAAACAAATTTTTTCAAATTTAAATAACATCACAATAAGTAATATTTAAAAAATTTCAAAATAAAATTTCATATGAAAAATTATAGTGTCAAAATATATTTTATTTAGCTACTTCTATATATATTTTAGGAGTATTATTCTCAAGAACTATCACTTCAATGGTATGCATACTTTAGGGAAACTATTATTAACAATCACCATTTCATTTGATTTCTTATTTGTATATTTTCACCGCAAGATCGAAATCATGTCCGTGTCAAACTATTCACCAATATGTTTTAAATCCACATTTAATAAATCGATTAATTAATGAAAAAAATAATATTCAAAATTTTTCAACAAAATTATAAGAAATTAATCTCATTGATTTTAAATAAATATTTTAACCAATTCCTACTAAAACACAGCACATGCAATTGAATTATTATTGCTAAATTTATACAAATGATGCTCTAATGAAAAATATATATAAATTTGATTTAGTAAATAATAAGTTGGATCAACACGTATATATTAAAAAAATTTATGTGCATAAGTAAAATTTCGAAGGAAACAAACACCTCACTTTTTAGTTTTTTAAAACTAAAATTATTATAATTGTATATAAATACCTACCTTAATATACAGCAGTTATTAATCAAATTTTCTCCAATTTATCTTTTGTTTAAAAGTCAATTTCTAACATCAAAATAACAGTATGAATACTAGTTCAAACATTAACAAAAATTAAACTATTAAAATCAATATACTAAAATTACATCTTATAAATAAAATTTCTAATAATAACAATTAACACTTATCATATATGTAAATCATTTACTAAAATTAATACAAGTAAAATTAGTATAACTATACTTGTGAAAGTTTAATTTTTCTGTTTCTTTTGCTTCTACTTTCCCTCTTTTCAATTGTTTTTTGCGCTTGGGTTGCTTTCTGTCTCCTCTCTCGCATGCAGCATGCAGCTGTCAGCTGCATGCTTCATCTTTGCCTCAATTTGAGAAGAAGGGCAACATACTGCTTTATAATCCCCTTAATTGAAATAAAAATGCTACTTGTTACAATCATGATTTGTAACAATGAAATTAGGTATATATATATATATATATATTTTATATTATTTCCTGTAGCTTATGCTTGCTATTGTCATGCCATTTGCAAGCTCATTAAGATTTATAGATATTCAATTAATTTCATTCGTCTTACTCGAGATTTGGCTAAATTATAGATAATTCCCACTGATTTGAATTTCGTTGATTATGGTTGTTAGAGTTGAGTAAATTAAGTTTAAGATTTTTTTTCCTGAATTATTCTATTTGTTTAAAAACATATTAAAAAAACGTTTTAAAATATTGTATACACACGCACTTGTATAGTGTTCAAAACTTATTAAAATAAAATTAAGTTTATTATATTTAATAATTATGTGAAGAGAAAATGCTATGAAAATAAATATACGTCATTTACTATGAAGTTGTGTTAAATTTTCAACTTTCATAATTGAGAAAAGCTCGGATACAAGAGAATTAAAGCCTTGAAATTTGTGTTGAATTTTCAACTTTGATAGTTGAGAAAGACTTCGATACAAGAGAATTAAAGCATTCCATGAGACGGGCATATCATGCTCTTTATTGGTATCCACATTTTATTTTTTGGTCACATATTTATTTTTTTAATTAAATAATCATAAAAAATATTATTATTGTTATTATTATTATCATTAAAAAAATATGTAAATCATACAACATACTAGTATTCATAATCTTAATGCAATTGTCTTACTAAGGTCTTTCTTTAGGTGGAATGATCCAAATAAAATTATTGAATAGAAATACATTTTAAACACAAAATATATTGTTGTTATTATTATTATTATTATTATTATTATTAAATAATATAAAAATAAAAATGCATATGACGACATTTTATTAATTAACTATGAAGTGATAGCATGTTTTGTTTAAAGTTTCTTAATATGTTGGCAAAGAGAAAAGAAAGGGAACATAAATTTACAGATGGCATGGGCTCTCTTGTAGGCTAATTAGTTAGCAATAAGCCCAATTAATGGCCAACCATATCAATGGGTCTACACTTCTCCTTCTACAATCTCGCCTACGCAGTTGGGCATTTTTACATGCCAGCATTGGACTGCACAATCACCCAAAATCCATTAACTCATTGGTAGGCACTGGACTCTAGCATGGATTAGCTGCCTTTTTTTTTTAATAATAATAATAATAATAATAATAATAATAATAATAATTTATAATAAAATATAAATAGTATAATAATACATTAATAAAATAATATAATTCAATACGTATTATTTTAAATATAGCCATAAGTTTTTATTAAATTTATTATTATTTAATCTAATTCAATAGAATTTATTTAAAATAATATAATTTAATATGTATAATCATACGCATTTTAGATATATTTTGATTGAGAATCATATTCAACTTTTATATAAATGATAAATTTAATTAATTACTTTTATTCAATTTTAAAAAAATAAAATTCACATAAATTTCATCATTTCCCGGTTTCATGAATTATCACACAGTAGGATCTGAACATGCATTTTTTCATCTAATCTAGATAATTGCACAGCTAGCCACTGCCTTGCAATATGTTTGTATATATATTATGATCAACTACGGTCTAAAGTTGATCCCTGGCTTGAGAGTATGAGACTCCATATTGCACAAGAATTTAACATACTGGACCAAGCGGCAGGAAGTGGCATGACTTTAAACGCGCACACACTTGCTGAAATTTCCAACTTTGATAGGATGGTAAAGCTAGCAGGCGGGAACAAGGATTTAGGAACGGCACGGGCAGTCTTGTTGGCTAACGATCTCTGAAACAGTAACAGAAGTGCATGCATATGATCTCTGAAAGTAACAGATGTGCATACATATGATCTCTGAAGCTGAAAATTAACCAGGCAACAATCTTTAATCAAATTACTAGAAAAATCTTAGCAGGGAAATCTGTTCTCGAATTGCACTGTCATTGACATAATGCAACTGTCTGCAAAATACACTTGCAATTTTAGAAGTTATGAACAAGTTAAAATGGTTAAAAATGTCACATTGAAGATAAGGTAGGGTATAGTCCACCAAGGGCATGGAACTGCAAACGCAAGCAAAGGCCCCATCTCTGTCCTCCCCTGCACAAAGAAACAAGCTACCAACTCATGCAATTGTAAATCAATGTCTTAGAGGAAAAGGAATCATGTGAGAGGAATCAATGACGCCCGAACTCAGCTCCTGTCTAGACAGCTGGTTCTGCATACATTTGAGCTGCCTGTATATCAGCCTGTCAACTCTAGTATTAACTTTAGGCCATGCCCGCTCAACAAATTAAAACTAAGAGAATAGAAATCTCGTGCAGGTAGCACGAATAGTTAATAGACGAAATGAAGAAATAGCAACTCATGCACGCAAAACATATCTAAAGAGGCGTGGCAATTAATTTGGAGTTGAAAGTGCAACTGTTAAGCCATGTGAACCGAGTAATGAACTTGTTATGTTTATCTTATATGGATAGAGATAATAAATAAAGAGTTCCCTTCCAATAGAGGAAGGAAAGAGTTGGAACATATGCGTTTTTGTTTTACATACATAGGAAGCAATGCCAAATAAATTGTTTCGTGGGGATGGACTTTAAAGTTCAACTTTCAGTGTTTCATGTATCATATTTTTACTATTTATTATGAAGAATAAAGTGAGATGATCCAAAGAGAAATAAAGGAAATTATATCGAATAAGATTTTCTGCGAGGCCTACAGAAATTTATTGCAATGAAACTGGGAAGCCTTTAATATTAAATCATATCTTATCTTAATAAAAATACCCAAAAGTTACTCGGAATAGGTGAAATTAGTGTGATGGGTAATTTAACTTTGGTTAGGAAGATTGATGTGACGAGAGAATGTTGCTCCCATGTGCCTTACTATTGTGAAACACCAAGGACGGCAAACGAAATGAATTTGTCTTTAGATTTTCAAACTGTCCTCTAACTAACATGCCTTTGTTGATTGGTTGAAACAGGCTGTAAAGCTTTCTTGCTGAAATAGCATAGCATAATAATATAAGGGAGTGTTGAACCATGCCAAGTAGAGTAACGTGGACACAATTTTAACCAACACTGAAGAAGAGAAGCATTGTTCACCATAATTTGCAAACAAAAACATAAATTGCGACTCATTTTAAATTTACAGGTCATTGCTTGAAATTGTATCATGGAAAGATCTTTCTTTTTTATTTTATTTTATTTTATTTTCAATAAAAATGTAGAATATTACGAAGAAGGAGAATTTATCATATTACATGACCAATTAAAAGAACAGTCCAATAACGCTGTATAGCGTGTAAATGCAGAGATGGAATCGTACTCATGGCACATGAATTGATCTAACATGAGCGTAATGTATAAAATCATCAATTGTCTTCTGGTTTATTTTCCTTTTCAAGTCGTGCCAAAATCAACAGACCATCTCACTCCATTTTAACCGCTACCCGTTGTTGAAAACACATCATATAAATAAATTTCAAACAAACAAAATTAATAAAATAAAATAAAATAAAATCGTCTCTTTATATTTAGCATAAATTAGTCGTATCATATATGAAAAAACAGAAATTATATATATATATATATAAAAGGGAAAGACAAAGACTCTTCTGTTTTGACTCAGTGAGTCAGAACCCGTTTCGCTCTCACGGTGACGCGCAACCATGACGTGAAAAACCGAGCCGCAACCTGTCCCTATCAAACTCCATCAAGAACCCTTGCTGCATAAGATTCCCTATCACCGAAAAACTGGACCCGGTGTTCACGGGTTGGATCGCCAAACACTTGACCCCCTCACTCGTATCAATGAAATAATTCCCCTGCGGGGGCCTATACAACGAATCACCAACGAGTTCGAAACGCAATCTAGGAAAACTCGTTCTCGACACGCCTGAAACATTAAAACAGAGATCAAAACCCAGAATAGACTCAGCTGGACTCGGTAACCTCACTCGCCGTTTAAACGCCGTTAATAATTCACGGTAAGCTGGCTCGGCTAAGAACGTCAAAGTAGTTCCTGAGTCAATGACCGTGCCACCGTTACCCAACTCGTCAATTGACCAAACGGCAGGGTCAATCCGTAGTTTAACATTGTCAACATACACACTTTTGATGCCAATATAGTAAAATGTGGGTGATAAAGGGTTAACAAGCAATGGGGTGAAGCTCATTTTCGGGTTCTTTAAAACGGCATCGTTTTCTTCACCACCGATCGTGAGAAAACTCGTCGGCGTTGGAGCAAGAGTGTAATCCATGAGACAGTAGGAGAACTTGTTCCCAAACCGTCGACCCAGTTGAGAAGTTAACGAAATGGGACCCCGACCCAGGCCCATTACTCCATGGGCTCCATTGAAGCTGCCGCCCGTGATACTGGGACCCGTGTTCTTAAACCCACATCCGAAATGGAAATCTTTCAGTTTAACTTGTTGACCTGAGCTAGTGTTCAAAGTTATTATTTCTTCAGAGAAGAATCCAGCTGTAACTGAGCCGTCAGCGTATTCATACTCGTAACGACAGGGACTGTGTAGTTGGGTGTGGTTGCAGTGATTGGGACTAGGGTGAGGGACAAGACGTCTACACGTAGGGTTGAAACAATGGTGAGGCGAAAATGACGTGGAGTGGCGGGCCAGAAAGGCGGATCCAGGAGAGCGAAGGGAGCAGTCGCGGCAGGCGGAGCACGTGACCCAAATGAGGTCGCTGCCGGTGTCAGCAACGAGGAGGAGAGGTTGAGGAGGTGAGCCCAGATGGAGAGAAATAAAGTACTGCCCGGACCCATAGGAAGCGCCGGAAACGACAGGAGATCTGAGAGTTGGGTGGCGGTGGTGGTGGGGGCCGTGGAGATGGGAGAGCCGGGTTTGGAGCGGGGTGGTACGTGGAGTGTTGTGGACAAGTGGAAGTTTTAGATATCGAGTGGCTGCAGCGACGGAGGCAGTTGTTAGGAGGAGAAGAAAGAGTGAACGGAGTGACAAGGAAACTGAGAACATTGTCAATGCGGGAGGGGGAGGAAGGGAGAGAGAGAAGAGGCGAAGGTGAAAAGATGGTGAGAGAAAGAAAAGAGGTTGTCAGAATTCAAAAGGCTGTACGCTATACGTATATGTTTGGGTATTTTGACTATTTTACAGGAGTAAATGCGCAGGTAAACGCATGCATGTGAGTCTTAGAAATTTAATAAATTTAACTTTCATTTAATAAAATAATTAAATAAGAAAAGAAAAGAAAATTGTTCCATAAAAGATCCTGGAAACTAGTTCGGATTGGAGTAAAAAGTAGACGTGCTTTTTTTTTTTTTTACTTTGGTCTCTGCTCGTTTTCTTCGTTCCGCGTGTTTGGCAGGTTATAAAATCAGCACTAGATTTAGCGTCGGCATCCAATGATGTACGATTCCGTTTCGTCAGCCATCCACTAAGAGCCACGTGCATTCGCTACGCGGGGAGTAATACTCTGATACACTGCTAAATGGCTTGATCTCACCAAATTGGTATGCAAATCTCCCATTAACAAGAGACCGGGACACAGTTTCTAATTTATGATACGATTTCTTGCATAGTTTCATTGTCTACTTTTACAAATTAAAACATAGGTAACAGTATTCAACATTTAAACTATAAAATCGATAGTGGGTCATGCTATGATTATTTTGAATTAAATTTTTTTTCTAATTTTTAATTTTTAATAAATTTTAAATTATAATATAATTAATAATAAATAATTTATATTATATTTTAATAAAATTTATAAATTAATTTTATATTTTATAATATAAATTAAAAAATTTAAAATTATAATGACTTAGAAAGCCCTTTGTATTATTTGCAATTCTTTTACTCTTCAATCTGTCTCTAGTCTACGATGGATTGTTCATGAGATGCCATTTGCATATCTGAATACAAAATCTTGCCGCTGGAGAAGAAAATTTGTCAAACAAAAACCGATACAGAAACCAAAGAACTGTTATTTTAGTGATTGGTATAGTTCACAACAAAATAGGCTTTTCTCTTCTTCAAGAATCGAATATCAATTCCTGAGCTAATTTTTTGAGTAAGTTCCAATTTAAAAAAATATGAAAATAAAATTGAATTAAAAAATTGATTTAATTTTTATAATTTATTTTTTAAAAATAAAGTAAATATAAACTTATATTTAATAAATTACTTAATTAATAATACAATAATATTTAAAATTTTGTATTAATATTATAAAAAATTAATTTTAAATAAATATTTTAAACTAAAATACAGTACATAAGATTAAATTTTTTAATAAAATTATGTAAATAAAATTTTTATGTAAAATATATTTATATTCAGTTCATCAAATAATTTATTAAAAAGATTTTTTTATCTATTAAACTATATATAAAGAATTTATCAATGTATGTATAATATTTTAACTTCATTTATTATGTTATTTTTTAAATAATAATTTAATAAAATCATGATAATATATAAAAAAATATATTAAAATTATTAAACAAATTAATAATTATAATAAATATGTATATGGTATAATATTATTAAATTTAATTATACTATAATAAAAAAATAATTTTTTTCGTGATATATAATATAAATTCGAGTAATAATACAATAATTTTTTTTAAATAATTTATCATATATCAATTCTATTTTGTAACTTATGTATTTTCTCTTTCATTTATTCTATCTTTTGTTTATGTATTTTATTAATTATATAATTAATGCCATTAATTATATTCAAGAGAAAAGGTTTCGATTTTTAGTGGAACTAGATTCGAAACCAATTTTGTGCACACGCTACTTTTGGCAACACCAAATGAACAAACTTTACGTAGCCATACAAGCTCCTCCTAATTACAGCCACATGGAGGATTGTGTGCTTAACTCATGGCCCATGATATGGCTAGTGGGACTGTAACCCACGTTGGGTAAAGTGGTTCGTAAAATTGTGGACCAAGTCAATAGTGTGATTGTGGAGCCAAAATTGCCATCAGCATATGCCTACGAATAACAATTTTAAGAGGAGAAAAAGAGATTCAGAATTTCTACTCTCTACTACTATGCTGTCTAAAGCATTAAGAAGTATATTTTAGAGTAAATTCACTTTAAAATCATTTATTATTTTTAGAAAATATTTTATGCACTTTTTAATTTAAGTAAATTCAATTCAAAATCTTTTTTTTTTTTAATTTTTAAAAATTACTTTATATACTTTTTAGTTTATTAAAAATTCAACGATAGCTTTTAGTTAAGTCAAGTATTAAAAAGTTATGATCGAAATTTCATCGCTTTTAATTAACATTGGTTGTGCACTGGTGAATTTGAAGAGATATAAAAAGCTAAAGACAAGAAGAACAATAGATTAGCTCCCGCACAAGAACAAATTGTATGTTGAGGGTTGAAAAGGCTAAATTTGAGGGTCAACAATAATTAACCAAATAAAAAAAAAATCATTGATACATGCTTACTAATAACATATAATAGCCATTTTAATCCCTTCCAGTTCAGCATAAACGGCAATATTGAAATAACACTTAAAAGAATGTTATATTAATTAAGCTTTTGTATAGCCTTCTTCTGTCCTCGTATTATTATATTTGCTTTAATTTCAAATCCAAGTTCCTGTTCATATTGAAAATACATACATGTGTACGGTAATTAATTGGAAGAAGAAGCGCAGGGGGGGCACATGAAAGCAGCATGTGACTGGAAAGACAGTCTCAATTGTCTTTTTCTTCCATTAATGTACATTTACAACACCAGCTATAGAACACAATTATTAACGTATGGAAATAATATTGCACTCTAGATTTGCTTATTTATTGGCTTCAGTTTGTCTTGATACTCTACCAATTATATTTATGCTGAGGTCAAAGAAAGAGAATATTATTTTATTTTTGTACTTGGACAAAATGGGAAGCGTCTCACATGGCTAGTAGTAGATTGGCATATTAAATGGATCTAAACTTAAATGCATTTTCATTTTTGAGTAGATTCTATTACAAAAGTAGTCCAACAACCATCCTTGTCGTTAAGTCACTACTATTTAATTAATTATTTTTAAATAAAATATTATTTTAAACATAATTCTGAACAATCTCTGATAATTTTGGCCGGTGAATCTTTGTATTCCATCCGTCGATTTGATTTGACAGGAAACGTGAATCGAATTATTGCAGTTCGGGGCCTTGGGGCCATGAAATAAATAGACTTCTTTGGCAGATCTACAACAATGGGCGGCCATTGCTTATTCATTTTTTATTCGGAGGAACTGTAAACACAAATGTAATAAAGTAGCAATATGTTAAAAGGAATAATTTTGAGCATTATTATATCATATTTTTATCATATTAAATAATAATTAATTTAAAATTAATTTATTTAATATTTTTATTAAAAATTAAAAATTTTAACTCGATATAATTATTAAATTATTAAATACAATTTAATTTAGTTCTTTTCTTAATATTTTTTATATTATATTTATTTTTTTAAATATTTATGATACTATATAATTAAATATTAATTTTTTTATTCTAAATTTGTCTAACTATATTTTAAAACATGATAATTATAAACGGGTTCATATATTAAAAACTCTAAATTCAAACTTTGACATAATTATTAATTGTGCCATTTTGTATTATTAATTGTTATTTTTAATCAACTTAACCTACAATTTTTTGTTGAGCTTATGTCGGTTTAATGGATCGTGTATTATAATTTTTTTTTATAATAGAACCCCGCTTCTTAAATTTTTGTAATTAAAAATTTTTAATTGAATTATTAATTAAATTATTATTTATTAGTTCACAATTATATCACATAAATTCTATTTCCTTAAGGTAACTTCAATTATTTCTTAGATAAGAATATATTTATTAATTTTTATAGTATTTTGTAATGACAAAAAATGAAATATTCAATGAAAAAAATTGAGAAAAAAAATTTCATATTTTAATTTTTAATAAAAAATTTGTTCATAGAAGTTTGCATGTGATGAAATCATTAAGCAATGTAGAGCATAGAATACAATTAAAAGTTTAGCTTTCAAAAAAAATTGTGTATTGAATAAATACGAAAAAAATAAGCTTATTAAATAAGAGAGGATAAGAACATACCTTACTTATTAACTAAGAAGGCAAGCAACCTCAGATCTTGTAAATGTAACATACTATAAACCTTTTATGATGCTTATTAAAAGGAAATATTAGAAAATGGATCATAAAAAGAATTGGAGAATTTGAGCCTAAAATCCATTGATTCCATTTTTCATGAGATAAAAGATCATGAATATACTTAGCTTGCAAAAGATGAACACCAACAACATTAAAGGTGACCTCTGTCCACAAAATAGCCAAGAGTACTAAGATGCTTAAGAGTAAAGGTACGATGAAGTTGAGTAATTGAAGCTTTTGTGTAAAACTTATTTGGATTTGTAATAAGAATATCATCAACATGAATGAAAACCAAAGAAATAAAGTAGAAGTTTGTTTAAAATAAGCAGATGTCAACCTTAGAATTGAGAAAGCCTCATTAAAGTATAGTGCATTGAATTTTATCATACTAAGTTCGAGGAGCATGCCTATGTCCATTCAAATCTTTATTTAATTTACATTAATGAGTAAGAAATTGACTATTGATTAATCCTTCATGTTGAGGTATATAAACAACTTTTGTTAGACTATCATTAGGGAAGGAATTATTAATGTCAACCTACTTAACACTTCAACCATTAAATACAATAAGGCTAAGCACAATCCGAATTGTAGAAACTTTGACTAAAAGCTAAATATATCTAAGAAATCAACCATAATTGTTTTTAGCAAAACCCTTGGTAACCAAGTGAGCTTTATGCTTAGAAATATTTTTGTTTGAATTATATTTCACTCTGAATATCCATTTGTTACCAACTACTTTATATTGAGAAGATAAAGAAACCAAATCCCATGTATTTGTTTTATAACAAGCATTGGACTCTTCTTGCATTGCATCTTTCTAGATAGGAATTTATAAGGCTTTTTTGGTAGACTTAAGTTTGATTGTGCTAGAGGAAGTAATAGTAAGATAAAGCTTGGGCTTATAAATGTCATATTTAGGTTTTGTAAGCATATGATGAGTGTGAAGAATAGAAGAAATACAACACTAAGTATATTGATAAAAAAATTTGAGTATTTTCTTGATCTTGTTAATTCTACTAAAAAGAGGTACAAGATGTTTGGTGAGTTGGAACATATGCTTGTATAGCATAAAGAGAGAGAACAAAAGAATGCGGCATAGAAAAAGCAATAGGAATAAATAAAAAGGCATTTGGTGATGTATTTTTGATCGGAATAAAAGTAAAAAATACATGAAACACAAAATCTAACTTAACGAAAGTAATACTCATAAAAAAATTACATTTTGACCAATATAAATTCTTCTTGATGAATGCAAGCATGTGTATAAATCCATTAATTTTCATATGTTTATGTCATATATGACCTAATCTTGTTAGTTAGTTCTTGTATTTTTTAATTCTTCAACCTTTTTTTTTTTTTTTAATTTTGTAAGTTTTTATAGCAATGAAGAAATAAGCTTAAAAAATACATTTTCAAAGTTTTTATTTTTATTTTTTAAGGAATGTGGCAACCTTTTTTGAAGGAAATATGAAGGATTATTATGGAATACATTATTGAAAAATTAAAGACTTATTTTGGTAAAAGAAAAATAAGGTTAGTCCTTGAAAAATAATGAAAAATAGTCTTAATTATATTAGAGTTGATAGCTTGAACAATAGTCATTAACACAATAATAACTTTCTGTATAGAACTCCAAATTATGTAAAATTTTTTTTGGTTATTAAAAAAAAAAGAGATTTAGTGCATTTCCATGATATTTTACTCATTGTAGATTTAAAATGGTTTGTTTATGGTAAATAAAATAATTTATGTTTCAAATTTGGATAAGTCAAATTGATGTCAAATTCTAGTTAAAAAAATATTTATGCAAATCATACTTTGTTTAGAAAAAGGAGAACCAAGTCATAATTGCTTTTATATAAAGAGAACACATTCTTATCTATAAAAAAAGATAGAGAGAGATCAAGATACAAGCAAAGGAAGTTAAGGGATGGTTCTAAAAAGGCCAACATTAAGAAATGTGCTTTCTTTTTTTTCCTTTATTATTTTTCCTTATATCTTTTGTATTTTTATCATGTTTTTTTGGTGATAAACTTTCTTTATTAGACTAGGAATGAAATATTAATTAGATATTTTATGATTTTATGTTAATTTAATAAGTTTTTGGACTTTATTACAGTGATTTTCATTTATATTGTGCTTAAAAGTTATTATTGCATATTTAAATAATTTAGAGTTACAATTTTTATGATTTATGCATGTGATATATTGATGTAATATTTTAAAGACTACACCAATTCCTTATTTTGAATGCTTCCAACATGAATGAATTGTGATAACATGATTAATATACTTTGAAAATGATAATAATAGCCCACACTAAGCATTATTATTTGCTTTAGAATAGGTAAGTTTAGATTTTATATCGAGATTAAATTTATAATCAATAAAAACTAATGATATGATAAGATTGCATGGTAAAGGGATTGTCACCATATTAATTATTAGAATTTCTTTATTTTATAAATTTGCCATGAAAGTGATAATTAGTGATGTATTTTTGAAATCTTAACGGCTTTCTCTTGATTGATTTTTTATTTTTTATTTGTTCACTTGGAAGGTTTCTAGTTTATTTTATTTGTTATTTCTATTTTAATTTAATTGAACATGGATAATATTTATTTATTTTGCATTCGTATTAATTTTCTTTACATTAGTTCATTTTAGAGTTAGTAATAAAGAAGCATTAACTTTAACCTATTCTTTGTGTAATTGACCTTATGTTATATTTGTTAATATTGCAATTGATTCGTATACCTGTGAGTTTTAATTTGGACTTTAGAGTACTTAAATTAAAATAACTAAAATTCAACAACAATACTGCATAAATAGAACTAGAGACTAATATGGTACATTTTAAATAAAAAAAAGGTTAGTTTATGATTATTATAATATTTGAGATAAAGATAGTGTACATAACTGAAAACTTAAGAAATGTATAATCTGGTTAACAATGATATAGTTTTGAAAGGAAGAAATATCTTGTAAAGTAGATATAGGTAACTTATTGATCAAGTACACTACAATATGAAAGGAATCCCAAAAATATTAAAGTGGCATGGAAGCATATGCAAGTAGGGTTAAGCCTAAGTAAGTTGCTTTACTATACTTTCGTTCATTAACTTAATTTTGGTGGTGAGTGTGAGAATAAATGCGTTAAAATTGAATACCATTCTGTGTAAGGTAGCTAGTGAAGGCTAAAATCTTATTGCCTAAGTTTAATTAGATTGTCTTAATTTTATAATCAAGTTATTTTTCAACTAGCAGTTAAAAGTAAATAAAAGTTTGAAGAGTTTTTGATTTGATTTTGAATGGAAAAATCCAAGTGTAGGAATTGTAATTATCAAAAATTTATGTAAATATCTAAAAGTAACAAATGGACAAAGTTGCAAAAAGACCTTTGAGATCAGTATGTACAAAATGATTAGAAAAAGAAATGGCATTTCAACTATCACAACTGTATACAAATTTATTACATGTTGTATTGGAAGGAAGAAAGCAACATAAAGAAAAGAATTAAAATTGGTAATATTGAAATAGTATTTAAAGATTTAGAAGCTGAAGAACTATTTGAATTCAAAAGCAATCTATATAACCCCTTCACAGCCATTTCCCTTATCAGCACAATCTTCATTCTCTTATCCTTTATAAAGCAATAAATGCTACAAAACTTAACAATTATGTCACTATCAATAGTTATATATGAAATATCAATTTAGTTCTTTTGGATTTTTAATGCAAAAAGCATGTTTTTCGAGTGAAAAAAAGTCTTAAAAGGATAACAAGAGGTATAAAATGTTTTAAAATATAACATAGAAAAACTAATATGTGTTATAATCAATCCATTATTGTTTTTAGTTGCAAATTTATTTGAATTTGTAAATTCACTTTAGATGGCTAAATTGTTGAGATTATTAGTTAATCCATCACCATTTCCAACTATAAATTTATCTCAACTTAGAAAATTATCTTATATACATAGATTGTTAAAATTATTGGTCAAGTGATGAGTATAACTACCATTCAAGTACCAACTTTCATTAGAAATAACATTTTCTCCATGAATGTTAGCAACATTGGTGGTCTTGTTTGGTTATTTAGGTGTTTAAGGGTTGGTATGATGCTACTGAGGAACATTATGCAAATAAGGAGAACTTTGTTATAAACAAATATACTTTTTATTGAACTCATGGAAGTAAATTTTATATTGTGACCAACAGATTTGTATTTTTGATATAATAGTCTTAAGTTTTCAATTCCATTATACTAGGTCCTACTACCTTGTACAAATCTTTCACCTTGATTATCTCTTCCTTGTCTACTATTAAACTAATCAAAACTAGGATTATATCCTAGTTGACCATTTTCATTCTTCTAAAAATTTTTCATCTAAGAATAATTAGTAGCAAAAACTCTATAAGTTGCAACTATATCACTTAAATTTTGTGATCATGAGTTAACAAAATTGAATACATCTTATGTGAACTCATTAAATCATTTCTTCCAATTACATGTACAACAATAGAATAATATTCAAATTTTAAGTCTCCAAAAAGATAAAAAATGAATTTGTCAATTTTAAAAAAAGTTTTAACAAAAGCCAAATTGTCTAAGATATTCTTCATCTTATGAAACAATTTGCCATTTTTAATCATTCCTTTTTAGTATTTTGAAGTTGAAACTTGAGTTGAAGAGATTTGGCTTTAAATTGAGAATCAAATTTGCTTAGCAAGATCTTTCCACATTTTATTAAAAGTTGTACAACCAATTATAAAATTAATGATTGCCTCATTCATTAAAGATAACAACCAGCCAAGAAGAAATTGACCTTGGCATTTTCATAAAATGAATTTTGGATTTTCTGTTGGCAATTCTTGAGAACTATTAAATTTAAATCATAGAGGACATAACTATTCATCATTAATGAAGTTTTCAAGTTCATTTCCTCTTTTTAACGACATAACCTAAAATTTCCAGGTCAAATAGTTTGTTTCATCAAGTTTGATTGAAGCAACAAAAGAAAATGAATTGTTTAAAGGAATAAAACACACTAATAAGTTGGCTTAAGCCATTTTCAAGTTCTAATACCAAGTTAAAATCTATAAAAATTGAAAAGAATATTTGTTTGTGGAGAAAGTTACTTAAAAAGTTTGTAAAGAATAAAGCATTTTTCAAATATATACAAAGAGTTTGGAAGACTCTACAAAGAAGTTAAATCATGATTAATGACAAGGGAGTTTAGACTCATACTTTGGATGAATTTCACTTGATTTTTAGCAAATTCTTGAGAGTATACGAATTTATTATCATAATTCTTATTTGATTTTCATTTATTGAAAGAATAAGCGCTTGAAGATGATTTAGAATTGATGGGATATTAAAAAAAAATAATATTTTAGCTTCAAATATTATAAACTACAAAATGGGGAGAACTTAAGTTTTAAATATTTAAAAGCTAAAGCTCAACTTTAATTAAGAAGAAATAGTTGAATGTAGTAAGCTCTAAGATTGTAGCCTTGGAATTGAAAGCTTCAGCCTTAAGATAACTAGGATTAGGTGCTGTGGCACTTGAAGACAAGGTTATGATGCTCTAGCATAAAGAGTTTGTATAGTTTACTCTCTTATCTTTCTTTTAAAAGGGAAAAGAACATTACATTGAAAGGGAAAATAATATTACATTTAGATAAGAGACTTTTAAGATAAAAAGTAAAAAAGAGAACAAAGAAAAAAGAAGGGAAAAACAAAGAAGAATCTGGGAGAAGAAGACATTAAAGTTTTCATTCTATTATTTTATGAGTTTAATTTTTTTTTAACTATTTTTATTTAAGATGTTGAATTTAATTTTTTTTATTATAGCTTTTTACAATATGAAATAACTTCATTGTTTCAAGTCACATTGTAATTAGACTATGAAAGATAGATGTTAATTTATTTGAGTATATTTAGATTTAGTTATGTGGCTGAATATTCTTCTTGCTTTTATTGCTTGTAGTTCAATTTACCATTGAATAGAAGAATTGATTACGTATTGAGCTCCTAAAAAGAGTGTTAGTGATGAATGTTATTGACTTATGTAAGATAGTAATATACTTGCATATTTGATATAATTGTTATATAAAATTTATGAAATTTATGAGTCTTTTATAATTTGAATTCACATAAAAATATAGTGAGTTAATGATTTAGAAATATTTCTATTGTCATCTTAAAAAGACCAATGAATATATGCAAGATTCTTAATTATCAATCATATACTTAGTTTTAGTTAATAAAGAATAATAAACTAAGTTTGCATTGATTTAGATGAGATTGAATACCTTAAAACTCTCTTTATTTGATCATAACTTTAGTCTTTACTTTAGTTTAATAGTCTATTAACTAGCAAAACAGAGTGGCATTTAATTTATTTTAAATAATATTAAAAGTAATAAAAATCGACACTTAAAGTTTAGATAAACAATTCTAGCAGGAACGATATTTAATTGTCACTTTATTACTTATTCAAGATAATGTGTACTTGTGCTACATAGATATTTTTATAACAGTTAAATAAATACAAAAAATTTAATTAACTAATTTATTATAACAACCTTGCTAACTTCATTATAACAGCATTCAACTAATTCTAACAACTTGCCAACTTGACTATAGAAACCAATAACAAAATTTACCAAGACAACAATTTTGCTCTAATTCCTCACAATTGTTATTGACAATAATCTTCTGACATTTGAATGAGTAAATGATTGTTTTAATGTGCATAAATGGAAATAAAATGCATTTACAGCGCACGTTTTGTTGTATAATAGTAAGATTTTTTGACTACTAATACATCTATATATTGAATTCTAGAGTATTAAAGATCAACAATTTTTCATTCGACTTGACAATAACTGTCTAAAACATGGATCATTATTGAGTAGTTGTCTTGCTCCTCATGTTTCACATGCTTTTTACTAATAGATATATTTGAGTTCTAAATTTGAACTTAGTTGCCATTCAATATGAAAAAGGTAGATTTATGAATTATGAGTTGATTTGCTTGTTTTACAACACAATTATTTTGCATGCTTAAATCAATTTGATTGAGACCGATCTCATCAACAAGATAGGCGACCTTATGAATGCTTAATATTAGGTTTGAAAACTCAACAACTACATGTGCTTTTGAAAATATGGACAAGGATAATGTTGGATCGCATGCAGGTAGATTACGAGGCGGGAAGGGAAAAGATTACATGATCATCATAGAACAACACAAAGACAATGGAGGTTATATGTGTATCAATGTATACATCAAAAACTTATTTTTAAGTAACATTGTTCTGGCATTATGTGTCAAGTTGGCTCATATATCTTTATTAATATTGATCACGAATATTTTTTAATATGATTTTATTACGTTCCTCTTATTAATTGTATTTTTTCAAATATTTTTATTTCATAAACATTTGTTAAAAAAAAAGCATTAATATGATTTCTTGGTAATGTAATTTTTGCAATTACAATAATAGCCATGTGCTTTAATCATTCTTTTCAAGTATAAGTTTGTCAAGATATCCCATGCAATGTTTGCTTGTGCAATATTTTTCAAAAATGAAATGTGGTTTTATCTAATGATTGATATAATTATTAGTTTTTAGATCTTTCTTTTGTTAAATTATGTCAAATAATTTTTGAAAATATATATAAAATAGAAACTTCTAAATACTAAATACTTGAAGCTATTTAATTTGATTTTATAGAACATTGAAAATTTGAGATGCATATATATATATATATAGCACTAGTAGTTTAAAATAACAAAAAATTTAAAAATAATAAGTTAAATATTTAGAATAGTATTATTTTTTTATTATATATGTTTAACTTTTTCAAAACAAAAGAATTAAAGACAAATAATTGCACTAAATATTAATTAATCAAATATATTAATTATAACACCCACTTTTTCTTAGTATAGGTTGTCTAATTATTGATAAATAATGAATGTTGTTTTACAGGGGTAAATGTATAATACAGAAAACAATATATATTTTTAGAATAAGTTATAACTTTGATGTAAAATAATAAAAATTGTTAAATTAGAAATTGAATTAAAAATTATATATTAAATATAAATTCAATAGTTTAAGATGTTTTTAGTGATTTTGCCAATTTGGGGAGAACGAAGAGACAAAAAAAAAGGATAAAAAATTTATAATTTTCTTTTTATTTAATATATTTTTCGAGATTGATGGTTTTTATTGGTTTAACAATCAATTTTATTATTTATATTTCATAAAATATGATAACTAAAATTGTGTATTATGATTTTGGGTGCTTAAACTTTAATTTTCATAATTAAAAATTAGGGATTATTGTTGGTGGAAAGATTATGAAGAAAACAAAAATTTTTGTAGAGATGATATATAATATTAGATTAATTCATAAATTTTGTAAAATTACGTATTATGAAATTGATAAAATTGATTTATGTGAATAAATTAGACATTTATAGAATTATAATGAATTTTTTTTCATTAAAAAATATTTAGTATACAAGATATTGAAAACTACTCATTTTTGTAGAACAACTAAATAAAAAATTATTTTTATTAATCAAAGCAACTTGAAGAATTATGAAAATTTTATACTAATTTTCAATTGCTTCTATTACATCATACTAGAATTTTAATTCAAATTCTTTGTCTTGAATTATAAAATTATGAATTAATATATTTTATTGCTGATTTTTGTTTGGTAGAATTTTAAAACTTCAAAACAAATTTTATTTAAAATAATAAGAGAGAATGAATTTAGACCCAAAATTTTTAATGCCTTAGTCTATATATGTCTTTATTATCCTTGCAAACTTTTATGACATTTAGGAATGCATTATAGTTTTTAAAAATCAAAGATGGGTGGTTATTCATAATATTTTCTAATACTATTAGGATAAGTTATTAAGTTTAAAATGTGAAAAAAAACTTAATTTTATGAGGGATTAAAAGTTGATATTTTTAATTAATCTTATATTATATTTCTTAAATATTATGTCATATTTTTATTATAAAATAATATCATTTAAGGTATGAGAAAAATCTTCAAATAATATAAAGTTAGTTTTAATAAGTTTAAAAATATTGAGTTGTTAAATAGATTACATGCTATCAGTTGTATTATTAAGGTCTAATGAGTTATATTATGATTTGTTGTAGCATATACAATCTTTATGTACGCTATTTCTTGATTATAAATCAAAGTGTTTAAATTAGTTTTTTATTGTAATTATGTTAGTAAGGAAGTAAGTAAATTATTTTTATTAAAAATAATAAAAATATACATATATATATATATGTGTGTGTGTGTGTGTGTGTGTGTTTGATATTGAAGAATAAATATATAGATTGATAATGAAGCATAAACATATAGATTATGATTTAAGTGATAAGCCAATAATTTTGCAAGAAAAAAGTTTATAAAAATTAAGACTTCTGTGCTAATATATCAAATTTCATTGATTTCTTAGTAGACAATTAAACGTTTATAAAAAATTTTTATAAGTGTGGTCATTCCTTTAGATTTACTATAATTTTTAAATACTATTTAGTATTACATATAATATTGAAGAGAGTTTTAAATGTACCAGTGAGGATAACTTATCTTTGCATTTATATGAGGACATATTTGTATATACGAGAGAATTCATTACAGATCAAGGTGAGAGAGTAGCTTTTACTTTTGAGCATAAATATTTATTGTTTTAAAAAATTATTATATGTCTTACTTACAATTATCTCACATACAGTATGTTAACAACTAATGACTATTAAATCAATCAATGATAAATGATTTGTAAATTTATACTATGTAGTAATTAAAATGATATATTTTTAAAAAATTTTTACAATGTTTAAATGTTATAAAACTTTTGAGTGATTATGTTTTTTTTTTCCTCGTGGCGTAATATGCACATGCAATATATTATACATATTTAATATGTTTAAATTTTGTGTACATGAAAAATTAATATACTTATTGAGTTTAATATTTATTATAATTTATTATGATTCTTAGATGATTAAAGGTATAAGAGTACAATAAATGAATTTAATTAAATTTTTATTATTTTATGATTCTTTAAAATTTAATATATCAATATAATTACGTTTCGTTAGTTACTCAAAAAAGTTTTTGTTATTAAGAAATGCTTATAAAGTTATATAAATTAAATTTTAATATTTTTATATAATTTAAACTTTGTAAATCAAGACAAATTAGAATTCAAACTCTTCTAACTTTGGGAGTGTGACATTAATAGTTGACATACAATAATAATAAATCCTAACATAACAACAAATAATAATGAATTTTGTTATTATAATTAAAAAAAATTTAAAGTGCCCTTGTGATAAATAAGATGTGCTATATAACTTGTATTGTGTTGAATTATACAATTACATATATTTATTTAATGCATTAAATAACCTATAAATTAGAAGGGCATATAAAATTATTGTTAAAATCATGTAATAAAATTTATTATTGGCCTATGCATATATTTATTATTATAATACATGTACACAACTTGTTATAGTGTGTTATTAGTATTTGTTAATGTAATAAATATATTATATAAGTTATAATAACCTAAATTAACAAAATTACAGAAGTTGATATGAATAATATAATATATACTCTAATCAGTAATACCTTTAATTTTATTTTATTGTGGAAGTTCATTTTAGGGACCTAATTGTTGTAATTTATTAAACTTTGTTTTTAATAATTATGTTGATAAATATTGAATTTTGCAAAAGAAATTGTTAAATTTTAATTTAATGTCACATCCACCTAATGAAGTTTGTTTGGCTTAAAAATTTAGTTATTGTTGTCTGAAGGGGTATTAGAAAAAAGTAATATTCAATAACATTGGATAATACTTCAACTAATGATTTTTGTGTGAATATATTAAAATTATAATTGAAAATTAGGAAAGCTCTTATATGTAATGAAAATTTATTTCACATTTGTTATTGTGCTCACATCACCAATTTAATAGTTCAAGATTGGTTGAAAATAATAAAAATTGAATTGTGTGAAATTCATAAAAATATAAAATATGTGAAACGGTCACCAAAAAACAAAAAGTTTTAGAGTATGTGAGACAAGTGTCTTTGCATTGTGAGAAAGGTCTAAGATAATATATTCTAACAAGATAAGATTCTACCTACCTTATGCTTAAGAGTTCACTTTATTACAAAATTACTTTTTATTATACTTAATTATTTCTAATTTAAGAATTGTCTATCAGACGATGAGTGATATATTTTGAGAATATTAGTAATTTTTTACTTCTTTTTTTAATGATATTACTTGCATGTTTTTTGGGTCAAAATATTCTGCTTTAAATTTGTACTTTTTAAAAGTGTTTGCAACTTGTGTGAGTTTCAAAGAATGCTCAAGAAGTGATGATATTTATTTAAAAAATATGGAAAAAAAGATGTTGACTAAATTTTTAAAGTATTGGTATGATTTTTGCATAATATTGACTATAGTAATTATTATAGATCCTCGTTACGAGATGTAATTTGTTGAGTAAACATACAAGATGTCAACAAATAAAAAAATATTCAAAATAACTTACTTTTTTTTTTATCCATTGAATATATGGCTAATTCGAGTGCATTTTTATCTATCCATCATCTTTCATTCATGTTGATTGTGTTCATTCAAGTGCAAAGCAAAATGTCAAAGGAAAATGAGATATATCCCTTGATATATAATTTTTAATTTCTTTACTATATATGAATTTTTATTATAATAATAATATTATTATTTTTTATGAATTATTCTGCCCTAAAGTCATAGTTGGAGCTTTTTTTTTTGACGAATCATATGTTGATTGAATATTGAATTGAATATTTTAGCATTTTGGAAAGCAAACCAATTTCATTATCATGAGCTCTGTTTCATGCCTAGTGATATCTTAACTATTCTCATATTAACAGTTGCATCTAGATTGACTTTTAATGTTAGTGGCTGAGTTCTTAATCAATTTCGGAGGGTACTTCAGGCAAACACAGTGGAAGCGTTAGCTTACACAAGAGATTGGAGTTGTGGAGAGAAAGGTAATATTTTTATAATTTTGTTAATATTTATTGTATTTAGAACTTTGTTAATTTTCATTATTTCATTCTGAAATTTATTCTTTGAACCTAATAGGTTAGATTGATAGAAATTTCTTCTTTTGGTTGAAAAGTTTAATAGGAAAAGTATTAAATGTTTTTGCATTTAAGTTTATGTGATTAAATTTTTGTACTTTTTAATTGCCCTAATTTTTGTATAATTGTATCATTAATTTGAATTATTATTACATTTTTAATGTTTTTATTTTTTTTTAGTTGTTGTAACATATACAAGTATCAAATTGGGAGAACATATTGAAAATACAATCAATTAAACTATTCATACAGCCTAATCCAAAGAAAGTACTTCTTTAACTAAAAATTGATAGGTTTGATCAATTTTTAATTTTTTGAATTTATTTAGATTCATATTTTAAATGTACTTATTATTTTCAACTCATTTTACAGGCATTTGGACATTGGTTACTATTCTTCTCAAATTTTATTTAAAAGATTAGAATTGAAAATGGATCATTGTATCTAGTAATTTAGATAATTTTTATGATTTTTTAAATTGTTGGTAAAAAATCTTGTTAATTAGTGTAATTGGATAAACGAGTAAAATTTATATTAATAGCAAATGAGTTAAACTATTATTTGTGTTAATCGGGTAAACAAATTAAACATATCACGTTACATAAACGGATTGGTGGGTCATATAGTGTTAATAAAATGATTAACCAATTAATTAATGAGTTAGCAATTTATGCCAATAACATGATTACGACTAAATAGTTAATTATGTCCTATCATTTCATTTGTTTATTAATCAGGTTGAATTTGTATTTAATATTTTAACACAAATAATGAATGAGTCATATTAGTGTCAATATAAAATTTCCCAATATGTTACTTGACATGATAGAAACACAACCAATTTGCCTGAGTTGCCACCCTCACAGTCAAATAAGAAATTGCAATTAAGAAATTATTTCAAGCTTTCTCATTCTTAAATAGAGCCTTATCCAATCATCATCACTCTCCACCGTGACTGAAGGAATCAATTTAGAAAGAGATAAGTTGATGAAAACCAAGATAAGAAGAGAAATAAAAATACAACGATATTGGTCGAACATCTTTAATTTTTTTTTTAGTTTACTTCTTACATTCCATAACTGTAAGCGGATCACATCATTCGCATTTTATCCCAATCCAGTTATGTTCTACTTTGTGGAAACAATTTTGTGGGACACTAAACGCAATAGCAAAAAATACGCCAGAAGTCGTGCAAATTCAAGCTGTTGAACAACGTGACCATGGGCTAGGATGACATAAATTGCATACTTTTAGGGTTCTTCATCAATTTATTGTACATAACCTGCCATTGGATTATAATTCTATTTGGTGGGTACCATAGACAAAGACCTGCATCAGATGAAAACACAGATAAAAGTAAACCAGGGACCATAGCAGATGAAATATTATGCATCACAACAGCTGTTTCACTTTATGCTTTTAATAAACTAAATAACGTCAAGGTTCTATTTATTCTATAACTCACTCAATGTTTTCAATTTTGCTGTCCTTTTTTATTTTTTTCTCCGTTGCTTTCGGGCAGGTTACGAGCTAGACCAGCTCAGTGTTCGAAAAATCAGAACAAAGAAAACTGACATTACAAAGACAATGAAAAAGCACAACTAGAAAGAGAGGAGCTTTAAGAAAGACGTTCCTAGATTCTAGGGGATTGCTTTACAGTGAAGTTTTCACACTAATGTTTTAAGGGAAATTTATTTATGTACAGGGTTTCCATGCATGCGTTCTTTCTCCATGCATCTTTAAATTTTGAATAAATATTGTATGAAAGGTAAGAAGCTTAAAAGTGAAGAGTGAACAGTGTTAGTCTATATAGTTTAGTTGTATAAGTTTACATTACCCACTTAATATGTTAATTTCCTAATCCGCTCAAATGTCTCAAGCTACTTTATCAAACCTTATATGATCTTTGCAAGCTTGGGCAAAAGCAGCTTGATCGTACCTTTTTGTGGTGGTTTATCAAGTAAAAATAATTATGATTCCACTGGCTAGATGCTTAGAAAACCTAGCATATCTGCAGCTGATTCACCTCTAACTTCACTTTTACAAGTATTATTTGTGGGATGTGGTCCTTCCACTAATACTAGTGGTATGGAAGAATGTTTCTTCTTGCTGTAGTGTAGAATCCAATTAAGAGAAATAGTACTTTCATCGCAAAATGCATTGTGGGAAAGAAGGAAAATTAAATTTATAATGAAATTCTGATGGCTCATAATTTTGACAAAATGATTGCAATTTACAGTTTTCACATGACAGAATTTGATGTTTTAAACTTTAAAGAAGAATATTATCAACCAATAGTATTAAAAATTAGATATTCACTGTGTGAGGCTTTTTTGCGGGAAAAGGAGAAATCAGTTTTGATAATTTTAAGTTCTTTCAAAGAATAAGTAACTAAACCAAAAAGCTTAATTCACATGTTGTTTCACTAGTTGTTGCTGTATTTAATGGATAACTTCGCTATGTTGAGGTCTATTTCTCCTTTGAATGAAATTAAAAAAGTTCAAAGATAGCTTAAGAATAGCTAAAATAGATTTAGGTTTACGTTACTTTATGCAGAAACAAAGTTGGTCAATATATAATATTGCACTTATCGAACTTGTAACTGCATGTGGTAGTCTGGTTTTCGAAATAACTTGTTTTGGGAATAATGACGAAGAGATCGAAGGAACCAAAGGAGGTAAAAGATCCAGTCTGGATAATGAAGGCAGTAGTAAGAGAAATGAAAGTGACATTTGGTCGTCCAGTCAAAGAAACTTTGCTTCTCCATGGGCGGTAAAAGCAGAGAGCTAGCAGGTCCAATATGTACATGCCTGCCTACCTGATGTGCTCAATTGCTATAATTAATAATTGACCTTCCCCCTCAATCTCTCCTTACGTTAATTTTTTTCTATGGTGGCCATGTCTATACTACTCTCATCTCTCCTCAGCTTGTTTTAGTTCTCAAAGGTTCTTTTCTCTTTCTCTTCCTACTTGGTGAAAAAGAAAGAAGAAAGCAAGGGTTGTTGTCAAGCAACTACCTGCACCCCACGTGAATTGTCGCGATTGCAGCTGGGGCTTCATTCGTTTTACCCTCATTTCCACAGCTCCTCTGTTTTCCACAACTAGTGTTTCGCCTCCACTCACTCTAACCTCTCTCTCTCTCTCTCTTTCTCGTTACCCAAGTTAGCTACACCGTAGTTACACTTTTCTTGTGAAATAGCAATAAAAAAATGAATGAAGAAAAGGCTCATTTTCAATAAACTCCGACTCCCTATTTAAAACTTTCCTATTATTTCAACCTGTCTTTCCATCAGTTTGAATCCCTAAATAGCTCTTTTGAAGTTTACTGTCTTAACTAGCTAGCCATGTTTCCTTCAAGCAGCAACCGTGACCTCTCTCCTTTTACTATCAATCAATCTATTCTTGGAAGTTCCTATCCGGAAAACGAAAACCCTAGTTCTTCGAGGGAACATCATCCATCACCATTCTTGCACTTCCCTGAACCTTTTCTTGCTGATGATAGTGAATTGTTTATGAGTCACTTTCTGTCGCAACAGCAATTCATGGGTTGTAGTTCTAATCTAGCATCTGAGGCTGAGCTTAAAACGGGATCTCCAGTTAAGGCAACCAAAAAGACCACGAAGAACAAAAAAAAGGCTGGCAATGTTGAAAAGCAGGCTGTTCCTCGAAAGAGGACTGGGAAGAAGGACAGACATAGCAAGATCTACACGGCTCAAGGGCCGAGAGATCGGCGAATGAGACTGTCCCTTCAAATTGCCCGGAGATTCTTTGATCTACAGGACATGTTAGGCTTTGATAAAGCGAGCAAAACAATTGAATGGTTGTTCTCCAAATCGAAGGCCGCCATCAAGGAGCTCACTGAGACTTTGCCAAGTGTGAAAAACAGCTGTACTGGTGGTGCAAAGAGTCTTTCATCTACTTCAGAGAGCGAAGTAGTATCAACAACCAAGAAAACTGAAGACACCGGAGAGCAGAAGGGCGCTCTGGCAATAGCTGAATCTTTGGGAACATCCAAAGGGGCGATGAACAGAAAATCATATAAGCCAACAATCAATCCTATTGTAAGAGAATCTAGGAACAAGGCAAGAGCAAGGGCAAGGGAGAGGACGATTGAGAAAATGAAAATGAGAGGCCTTGAAAAGTTAAACAAATTTTCTGAGGAAGCAAACCCTAATGATTTGGAACACTTTAGGTCTTCTATTCCCCTCCAAACTGCTGAAAATTTTGGTTCCTCTAGCCAAGAAAAGAATTCCTCTCTGAAGTTAGTGGCTGAGGAGGAAGAAGAAGAATCTGGTATGGTTCACTTGCGAGAACAACATGAGATGGATTCTGTGAGCATCATTGAAAAATTTCTCGGTATTACAACTTCCCCAAAATCATCATCAATCTTTGGTTACACACACAACATTGAAGAATCAAGTGGCGCAAATTCCCAACAAAACAATTCTGTTTATGTTGGAAATTGGGACAATGCCGACAGTGATAGACTCGAATACAGTTACTGTGCAATGACAAGCATGAAGGTATCAACAGGTAATCTCCAAGCACAAAACCGTAGTGCAATTTTCAAGATCAACCCAGATGCCCAAGAACAAAAATTTAGCCCCATTTACATGAGCACCTCTAATGCCAATGAGCAAAACCCTAATTCAGATTTCAAGGCCCCGTCAGATGCCCATGAACAGAAACCTCGTTCACTTGTCATGACCACCTCAAACATTGATTCCCAGTCTCACATGCTAGAAGACCAGTTCTCCTGCAACCCTGTTGTTGACCACAAATATTGCAGTTTAGATTGAACTGGATGAAATATTTTCAACTATATGAATTAACAAAACTGTGTTTGCCTTACCTCCCACTTTTATTTGGTGAATCCTTCACTGCGCTGTAAATCGAAAATCGTAAATTTTGTGCTTTCTATTAAGTTTATGTGAATTCGAGTTTATGTCGTGTTATAATCAGATTGATTGTTGTGTTATCCATTGTCTTATTAAAATCATCAATGAAAATCGATAAGGCTACCCATAATGTTGATCAAAATGTTACTTTGATACATTTCTTTCCTTTTACTAAAACTCTATTCCTTGTAAACTTCACAGTTCATAGATGTGACCCATTCGTGCACTTTGCAGTGGCTGACATCACAATCATCAGTACCAAAAAATGCAAATAAACACACATGTGGACACACACTGGAGCACATTCATATTCAGTTGCAGAATAAGGCAATTTCATCCATAATTTACATGTGAACTTAGGAGTGAGATCATAGGAGGACAAAAGTGAACAAACAATATTTCAGGAATTTGAGCTATTTGAACTTAATTGTCCTATTGAATTTAGATTCTTTTATTTGTCATGTAGCTTAGAAAGGATATTTATGCTAGAGGCTATGCAATAGTTCCTTAGCTTGAATAGCCAAGGGAGGAATTCCAGGGAGGGGGGAGAGAGAGAGAGAGAGAGAGAGAGAGAGAATAAACTATGGAGTGATTTTTTTTTTTTTGTCTTTATTATTTCTCATATATATTGTTGAGAAAGGCATGCACTGGCCATCATCAAAAGATCACCCTGAAGAGCACGATGCCCCCAGGTTTAAAAGCGTTAGACGGAGTTGATGCCACAATTGCCTATGCGGTTTAGAAAAGAAATTCAACTAACTAGGCAACAAGAGCCAGATGCAAGAAATTGCAGGTAAATTAAAATTATTGTTCTATGTTCTTCCCCTGACGAATCCTATGTTCTTTACAATGTTTGATTAATAATACAGTTTCTGTAACACAAACTCAAGGGGGTAACAAAGCTTATTCGAACGAGAGGTCTCGTGTTCAACTCTTTCTATACTAATGAAACATGTAGTTTGTTGAGTGATAGAATGGCTATTGTTTAATCTCTATATCTTTTCAAACCATAAGTTCACTTCATTACCATGCTCGAAATTGTATTTATATACTAGTTTGTTCGACAACCAAAAACTTTTCCACCATTTAGTCAATGATTGTTCTAATGGTAATGTAAATCAGGTAATCAAGCAGTCTCTACCCCTTCGCTCAGAGAATTCGGACTGTAAAATCTATGTAAATTGAACTAAATAGTTTGATTATTTTCTTACATTAGTTAGTCAGATTATGGTATTTAGCATAATTTAATGATCATCATGTCATATACAGAAAAACAAGGCTTTGTTTAAGTGTTTACAGATTCATGACATTGAAGGATGAAGCTAGGAAGAAGTTACATGTCGACTTAAGTTGCATCGACACTATCTAAAATCAAAAGGCATGTACATTTTCTCTTTCACTGCTATTAGTCAAGTAAATGCATGTATTACCGATTAGGTACTGTAGATTTGGGTACAAGGGTCATCTTTACAGCAACCCATGCAACATAGTAGAACTTGTGCGCAAGACATTATGTTTCTTTTGAAGAAGATCAAATAGGTACAGATTTACGATGATGCCTATTATTTAATTTCTCTACATTTCAGAAGTTTTCTTGTCAGGTCAGCTAATATTGTTGCCCCTAGTCTCCAGTAGTTCCAGTTTTTAAACCCCACATAAAAGATGGGCAGGAGATACTTCTAGTTTATAATATTCCTTGATCTTGTGTGTTATTAATTCAGTTGTTCTGTGGTATTTCAGGTTTCAGTTGACCTAGCACCCTGCTAGGTGAATTTTCTTAAGAGGAAGAACAAATAGAAAGAGAGAATATATTCTAAAGCTCATTGTGGATACACCATAAAAACGAATATTGTAAACAGCAGCACCACTGGAAAACACAATTGATTTACTTCCATTCCATGGATAGCACAATCATGGCTTCAACTTCTCGTTCCCATATGCTATCACTAATCGCAAAATCCTTAATAATTTGAAACAAACATCGACTTTCATTTGGAGCAGTGAAGCAAAGAAAAAAATCCATGAAGAAGAATCACGGCACCTTGAATACGTTCACCAGCAACACAATTTTTTTTTTACATATATTTGTGCGTTTCTTTTTTTTTTTTCCCTAATGCTTTACAGAGTTGAAATAAAAATGAATATTCTTACTTAATTTTTAGAGATTAATGGGATTGACTATAGTATATAGATGTGCTATTGCACTTAAAAAATTTTGTGTATTGAAAATCTAAAATAATATATGTAAAATTTAAAAAAATTAAAATATATAAAATAAATGACAAATAATATTTAAAATACAGAATTAAAAAAATTTATAATATTTTAAAAAAATTTAAAATATATAATAAATAATATTTAAAATATTAATAAAAAATTTAAAAAATCAAAACACTCAGAAAAAAATAAATGTAATCATATATGTATTTGCCTTGGACTACCTCAGATTAATGGGAAGATAATTAAATTGACCTACTCAGTTGGCCCACCCGACTTTCTCCTTTAGTTTTTATTTATACTCTTCCGTAGTTGTACTACTTTCTATATTTCTCTCCCACATGCATTTGTTCTTATGTAGCTGATCCTTAATGTATTTACTTTTTTGTCAACGCATGTACATGTCTGAAAAACAAAGAGAGAAGATCTGTCTATCACAATATGATTTGTCCCAGCTTCTTTTGTCCCCAGCTTCTGTCCTACATCACCTCTCAGACCATCATCTTTAGAAATAGTGATGTTGTTGTCACTTTCTGCAAGACATGTCAATTATAGACCTCTGAATTTCTATCTCCCTCCTAGAACGTTAGGATTAAGACTTAGATATAACTTTCCAGAGTCATGCAAAACAATACTCAATTCATTAACCTAATTAATCTAATTAAAGAACGAACAACTCAAGCCCCACAATCTGGTCCGTTCACGATTTTGTTTAACTGCCACTGATCGAACTTTAATGGTTGAGTCATAAAAACAACATATGGAACGAAATACATCTAATTGCTATATTTCTTATTTGGTAGCAGCTCCTGTATCTCTCCCTGATCTCCTCTCCACCGCCATTACCCTCTTTACTTGTCTCCGGAACCCCAAAAGAGCGTACTTTAGACACATATCCACTATCACAATTAACTGTTCCCGAACCCTTTCAATCTCAAAATATATGTTTTGATTGTGCACCACACATGCAAAAACTGATCCTATTTCTTGACAATAAAATTTATACATACTTCACGTCAAAATAGATGAACGTCATTTTAGCACACCAATTTTTCTTTGTTCTTTCTTGAGTGGAATGATCATGTTGCAATCAGTGCTGGAAAAGTCTTGACTAGAGAATTTAAGGTTTCTCCATGTACTATATTAAATGCATATAATCAAGAATTGAAGATCTTTCATGCCCTATCTTAAAGGCATATCTCCACTCCACACAAAATTTTTCCCCTCTCTTATTACTAAAGTCTAAAGATGATTATGCATTCTCTGTATATGGCTCTTCAACGTAATTTTGGTAAATTAACATGGCTAGTATGAATTTAGATATTATATGCAATCAAATCGCCTATATATACACAAATCCTAAAGGATTCACCCAAATTACGAAATCATTCAAAACAAAGCAACCAAACAAATTACAGCAAGTATCGAGTCGCACAACAATATGCATAAGAAATTTAGCACAATGGAGCTATAAGTCAAGGTCCAAGTGATATTACTTGCCGTGAGTTATGAGCTTGTTTCTACTTCCTGGACGAATCATTAACGAATATATGCCCATTTAAACTCGACCATGGTAAATGCAAGGCCTGCAACAAAAAGAGGACACATGTTTTTTTTTTTTTTGGTTTATAACTTTCATTGCATTTGATTTATTATATTAATATGGTTCACATAATAATAGTGTATTTTGAAATAAAATATACAATACAAAACTCTGAGCCGACGTATTCCATAAAACTGATGCATAGTTCTTCATCATCACAAAAGTGTTTAAGAATCAACAAATAAAAATATCAATCAAGACATTTCGTGAGAGTAGTTCCACATAATTGATACAAAGAGTTCAAGTTATAAAGCAAACAACTGAAACAAAGAA
The DNA here is from genome assembly GCA_032401905.1 of Swietenia macrophylla. Taxonomy (NCBI): domain Eukaryota; kingdom Viridiplantae; phylum Streptophyta; class Magnoliopsida; order Sapindales; family Meliaceae; genus Swietenia; species Swietenia macrophylla. The sequence goes on along the minus strand of CP135584.1, from coordinate 4,169,415 downwards.
ATACTCTCCTGCTCAGTTAAAATTGGATGAATATGAAGTACTGGATGCAACCTTCTCTTTCTGATCTTGTTAAACCTTTAAAAATTAGGATTCTTTTTTTATTTGAGCTTATTAAACCTTTAAATATCTTTTAATAAGTGCCTATTATGATTTACATAATGTATTTTCTACTACGTTTTATTTTGTTAACAACTAATCACTAATACTAATCACATAATTATTTTTATTTAGCAAAAAGTTCAAATCGGTAAGTTAGGGGATAAGGTAAGAAGAAATAACTAAGGGTACCATAACAAATTATTTTCATAATTAAGGAGATTACGAGGTTTGCTTAAATAAGAAATAGAAAAAGGAAAACGGGGCAAGGGGTGCCATGTCTGGAAGTGTAAGCCCTTGCAACTCTTCATAGAGTGAAAGTCTTTCCTAGTTATAGTCTTCTGTAATGTAGCTAATCAAAGCACCATGTTAAACTGTTGCAACTGGCAATACCATTATGCTACCTATTGTGACTCAATCAACATTCGATCCGCCACCAATTGGTGTGAAATTTAGAATAATCTAACACAAGGTTAGCCTGCCACTAAAACACCAACACATCTTGTGTCACGATTCCCTCTCATGGTGAACGTGTGGGGACTAGTATGTCAAAATTTGTTATGGATAATTAAAAATGAATGTGATTTCTAATAACCAAAATGTATATTCAACACAATGATCAGCTAAAATGAGAACTAAATTACATTCTACACAACTCATGATCTGAATACGGGCTTGATTAATGTATCTAGGTATAGACTTGTTAGCATATGATCAACAGCTTTAAAACTTATATTTCCCCTATACAACTATATCTTGATAAAGTGATATAAGATTAAGGAGTACTTTCATAGATCTCTCATGAGATTTGGTTAAATCATACATAGATATAAGTTTTTTAAAATCTAAAAGAAAATACTCTATAATAGTAAAATCGTTACTTTTAACTATTTGTTGATTAAACAAAACAATAAAATATCCATGATAATATTATATTTTTTTAAGAATATTTTCACATATCTTACTTGAGGTTTGAAAAAATCATACATAAATATATATTTCTTAAAAACTAATAAAAAATATTTCTCAAATACAAAACTTGTAAAAATTTAATATAAAAAGTATCAAATAAAAAATACATAAAAACAAAAATATAATAAAAAATATTTTGATTCGAGATAAAACATATCAAAGAAAAAATATATAAAATGCAAAAATATAAATTTAGTATACTTAAATTTTGCCTATCTATTGCACTAAAGTTTACAGAGAGTACAGTTAGAAAATATAAATATAACATACTAAAGTTTTATTTATATATAATTGTTTGTACTAAAGGTAAAAGTTTATAAATTTGTTTTAAAAAATTTGAATATTCGTTTGGAATTTGACAGAATAGAGAATTTTGGGTTGAAATGGAAAAATCCTTAATTTGCCTTATTAAAGTAAGATTAAGATATTGAATTTAAGCTCATTTAGGTTATTTTTTCTTTTTTTGCCAATTTTAAACTCTTACCATCATTGATGATTTGTTGATTTTGTAAAAATAAGAATAGATATTTAATTTCTGCAAATATCTAATTTTTCTCTCCTCTTCTTTGCCTATGTGAATTGGTTGACTATATTTACTTTTCATTTTCTCACATATATATCAAGTTAATAAAAAAATTAAATATGAAATAAACAAATAACTAACTTAAGGTCTAATTCTAATACTGAAAATAAGTCCTTGACCATAAACCTAAACAAAAATAGAAATGAATTGACTTAGAATAACAAATAGAATTCTTGCCTAGCAATAATAAAATCAACTAAAATAAGTAATTCAAATATAAATCAAAAAAGAAACTAAAGTCTGATTTAAATAACATAACAAAAATAAAAACAATGTCAAACTCACGTAACACATTGTACATAATGGAGGCATTTACTTATTGTTCTACGTGGATGATATGTTGCTGACATGTCATAATATTGCTAAGATACAGACTAGACATCAACTAAGTAGAGCTTTTGAAATCAAAGACTTAGTTTTTAAGTGCTGAAAAAAGAATTTTGAGAATGACTTATCAATGAGAATACATTGCTTTGCCCTAGAGAAGTTTAATATGCAGGAAGCCAATGTGGTTCAAACTCCATTAGCAATGCATTTCAGGTTGTCATCTCAACAATGTCTTAATGCATATGCAGAAAAGGAACAAATGACAAAGACACCTTATGCTAGTCAGTTAGGAAGCTTAATTGTATGCTATGGTGTGCTCTAGGATCGGATATCTGACAAAATGTTATTGTTGTCAGAAGATTTATTGCTAATCCAGGTAGAAACCACTGGCAAGCTGTCAATGGCTACTTAGACATTTGAAAGTCACATCAAATGGTCTATTATTTGAGATAGATGGAGCTGCTAATCTAGAACTTGAAGACTTTGCTGATTCAAACTACGCTGGAGATATTGACAATAGAAGGTCATTCACAGGAAACTTGTCATCAACTAGAGCTGAGTATATTGCGACAGCAGAGGTCATTAAGATGCAATCTTGTTATAAAGCTTTATTGAAGTATTGATGTGTCAGTATGACCAAGTGACTGTGTTTTGAGATAGTGAAAGTGTTATTTCATAGAATGACAAACTATAGAGATATGAGATTGCATTATAAAAGATAATTGGAAAGAGCAATGAAGCTGAAGAAGATACACTTTTCTAGGAACCTGGGTGACTCGCTTACTAAAGTATTACCAGTTAGCAAGATCAGGCTATACTTGATCTTAACTAATGTAACCAACATGCGACTCATAATGCTGATTCAAAGATTATGATCAGTTGCCATGTTGAATTTTTGAAACAAGGTGGAGATTTGTAGAGGCTTGTTCATAAATTTAGTACTTCAGAGGTTGATGATGTAGTTGCAGGGCTGGTTTCCAGTTGTTTTAGTATGTTATGAGGTGGTTATAAAGCTATGAAAGTTTTCTCCTTGTTTTGGTGGTAAAGTTTGACATATAGGGTACATTTCGAGCTTAACATCTGGTAGATACTAAATCAATTTTACTGATTCTTTCTTCATTGATAGAAGTTTGTATCATCTCGTCTTCTTAATGAAACGTAGACTGATCAATTTCTTCCGTGCATGGCATTCTGCCAAACCACGTAATTTTGTGTTTCTCTTGTTGATTTGGTTAGTTTTCTTTTGTTATTTAGATCAATTTAGTTTCTTCTTGTTTCTTTCGAGCAATTTATATCTAATTCATACTGAATCAAGATCAAAAATCTAGCAATAATCATAAGCTGAATTCAAGTATGAATTTCCTTCTCACATATTTATAAAGTAACAGGTTGTTCCGGTAGAAATGATTATTTGCACTCATTATCTTCATCACGAATTCGTTTTTTAGACTGACAATTGAAAAGTAGAAGAACGACAGAAACCCTGAAATGCTGATTTAATCTTTTGAAATATAATTGATTTAATGAAATATTTAGCTCAACTTTCCTCTTATGCATTGAGTTAACCTTTTGAAGATCAATTCTATGGATAAGTATTTTTGAAGATGATCATAAGCTGATTCAAAGACGGGTTTTCTTCACACTGTTCTTTTAATATTCTTTTGGATTTTTCAATCCAAAATTAGATAAATAATGAAAACCTTGAAATGTTGATTTTCCTTTTGAAGGTCAATTCCATGCATAAGGAAGTATTTTCACATGTTATCTTCATCCACATCAAAATGAACTTTGGAAGATCACTTATGTGTACATTGAGCCAATTTTGAAGATGATCACAAGCTAAATTTGGGGACGAATTTCATTCACCCTTGTTTATAAAGTAACACCGTGCCCTAAGATAGCTGGGCACAAAATCCTCGTGGTTTTGTTTTTGTGCTTTACAACTAAAATCTAGAGTAACGATAAACACTTTAAAATAGCGAATTTCCTAATTTTTTAAAAAAAAAAGAATACTTAAGTTTATAAAGTACTATACTACAGCACAAAGTTCTTCGTTTTGGGCTTTTTGCAATCTAAAGCTAGAAGCTGATATAAACCGTTAAACGCAAAGGATAAAAACAAAAACAATTGAGATACCCCAACAAAAAACAAGATTATTTAAGGTAGGCTGAATAAGAATAATTCATTTGTCCCGGTAAAAATAAAATCTCTTGGACTAACAATTATCATGGAAAACCCAAAATAAAAAGAAGTTCACTCTTTAGGAGCACGCATGGTATTTAAACTAGTCAGGATCTATGTCACTAGTATTGTGAGATCAAGAAGATTAAATACAGTTAATTTTTTTTTTTAAAAAAAAGGTCTATATAGGTTTGGTAAATGTGGTTCAGATATTGTTAGGATTTTGGGAGTGGTCATTCTATTATTATAAACATTCCTGCTACAAAGTTTTATAAGCAAAATTCTTCCTAACCTCCAGTAAGGTGGTGGTTGATTAATGAATATTATTTTGGTATATTACAGAATCAATCAGCTCCAAATGCTAATTTCAGAAATTTAGTTTATCATTTTGTTAGTTTGGGTACAATAGTAATCAACCCAGTTCTGATATATCCTTAGTAGGTTAATCTCCTATATCGCAGTTGCATTATGCAACTTTCAGGAATAAATAAATAAATGAACTAATAAAACCTAATGCGTAACTACTGCGTACTTGTAAGCATTGCATATGGATCGTAGCCTAAAATAGGCAACAAAAATCAATCTCGAGAAAGCAAATCCAAGAGAAATTTAAGAGAAACGAGATAAGATATAATAATTAATGCTTTTTGTTACCTGGTCTGAGGTTCGTGGAGCACGAAGAACGACGGAAATTGTCGAGCCAAAAGACTGGAGCTGGATCTTATATGACACTCTTGCAGCAGTCCAACAGGTATAAGCTTTTCCTTTTCCCCACGAACTTCGCCTTATTGTTCGTTTTTAATCAATTTTCTGCCGTGAACAAAACTGATTATTTAACAATTATAACCGGGCCAGAAGGCTATTATTGCTTAACCAATCACGCTTAATTTTGCATTCCCAAGGCTGTTGAAACTCATTGAAGGAGAGATTTTGTATTCTTCGTTTTTTTGCTTTTTTTATGAATATACGAGTCAGTTATATGAACTAATCCATTTTGTATATAGAGAAATACAAAGGCAATAGTCTTACCCACAAAGAATGAGATCAAGAAATTGATCTAAAAAAACTAATTTAAAATGATTTTTTTGGGGGCTTGGACAGGGGGAAACACCAACATTATGTGTGACAGAATAATATGTATAGAGTGTCATAAATAAGAATGAAATTCTCTAAAAATCTGGAAATGGAATATACTAGTCAGTATAAAAGGAAAGTAGAGTGAAAATGGGAGTGTTTGTCTTTATACATATGTGGTACCAAAATAAAATAGCTCTTATATAGAGTGATTATATATAGAGATGTTTGTTTATATATGAATACTTGAGTGAAAGAAAATGGTAGAATTAGCTTTTTTCCTTCGTGTTCATTTGAAAGAAGTGAAATTAAACCATCAATTTTTTTTAGTAAAAGAATGCATGAAAGAAAATCCGTAATCTATGCAAGGTAAAAGAGCGAAGGAGCTGTGGAGTGGAGTGTCATTAGCATATGCTATTTACTTCTGTCGATATCTTTGTTGATTGCTTTGTGAACAAAAAGTTGTTTAATTTATTTGTTTGTTAGTGCTATTGGGACAATTCCCAATAAATAAGGGGAAAAAAATGAAAAATCAAGGAAGGCAAATAAGAAAAGTAGCGGCAGCAGAGAATTGAAAGGGACTGTAGCATAACCAGTTTACGTTAAAAGTAAGTAAGACCGGTTGTATGCCGCATCTTAACAGGCTTCGTACTAAGCCTAGCCATTTTATCGCAAGCACAAGAACTTTAGTTCTCTGCCCAATTGACTGATAGTATATCTATAGCAGACAATAATTATTACTTTTTGAAGCTTTTATATCTTTTGCCTTAGAACAAGGTGAATTAGTTTAAAATACGAAAAAAAAAATATAAATGAAAGAAAAATGTAGAAGGACATTCTTGAAGTGAAGTTGCATTTGATCCAAAAGCTGAAATCAGCAGATAAAAGATTCAAATGATAGTATGAAGTTTAAATCGGTCAAGTAAAGGCCAAAACTAACGCTTGGGGGATTCGAACACAAAAACACTTGACTCAACCCTCTCTCAAACTCAACCAGTGCTATTTTAAGTTAGTACCTGAATCAAAATCTTAAGACGTAAAGGCTGTACTATTTATTTAAGACTCTTAACACTTGATATGATATGATATGATGTTTTAGAGATTTTATTATAGGTTCTATCACATCTATGTTTCGGATTCTAGGGAAATTCTTTAGCAACCAAATCACGTTCTATCATTGACCAGATTCTACAATAGGACCCTTTCGTGATTTGAGCGACATGACCATACCTATGCCTCAGTTTTGAGACCAAATATACATACATACAACATTGTGTAAGAAAAGCAATCAAGTAAACAAGCTAAAATTACCATTAAATAATACGGTAGCCGCCGGTGCTGGATGCCGTAGAAACTCAAGAAAACAAAATCGAAAGAGAGTGGACTACCACTAACCTGATCCGAAGCTTGAAATTAACCAGTTGGTTACTTGAGTGTCGGGACAGGAATATGTGAGAACAGAAGCAAGAAAATGCTATAACCTATAACACCGGTAGCAACTGCAACAGTGAAACACTATTATATTAATCCAAAAAGACGACGAGAAAAAAAGAAAAAAAAGAGTTTAATGCTAAAATTTGACCCACCAGAAGACATACAAAAGATGCCAAAGAAAGTCTACTGAGAAAATTAAGAGAAAGGATCGGGGAAAGAGACTACTCAAGAGAAATATAACATGGAGCTGCACTGGTGAAGCGACAAACCCGGAAAAGAGAGAGACTTGTCTGCAACCATGAACAACAGTTTTCAAAAGAAAGTGAGAATAAAAAGAACCCCAGATGCTAGCTGTTGTATGACATATAATAATGAGATGGAAATGAATGATGGCTTTGCACTGGCAGTGAAAAATTAGTCACTGATAGAGAGCTGGATCCGCTGTCCCTTTATTGTTTTCATGAGGTTAGTTACTTAGATTTGCTTGTTTGTTTTGGATCAGTTGCGTGATCTTTTGACAGCGTTAGGTATTTATAGACTGGAGAGCCTATAAGCCAGCAGTACGGTGCTATTTTGCCGTTGAATAATAGTCCACGGTTCTTAGAGGCCGCAGTATATTTTAAGCGGGTAAAATCTGGGCTGCAGGAAAAGTTAGTGGTGCAATATATTATAGTATCTATCAGAAATTGGAAATCTAAGCGTGAGTTGCTTCTGTCTACTTTTTCTTTTCTTTTACTCATTGAAACAGTGAGCTGGGCCAGAATTCAAGCGTCTTCCAGGAGGTTATAGCAATTCCGAGTAGAATGGAAACTCTCAAAAAACCAAACCACCCAAAATACTAATTTCAAATCGTTTTTTTAGTGTAAATTTTAGTTTTAAAGATGGAGAAACCAGAACAAATCAAGAATTAATTTAATTTTAAAAATTAAAAATTATTTTACTTACTTTATTTTATGTTTTGAAGATAAAATAAATATTAATTTATATATAATAAATTATTTAATTAATAAAATAATAATATTTAAAAATTTTTATTAAAATTATAAAAAAAAATTTTAAATAAACACTTCAAACTCAAACACTGTACGTAATATTAAAATTTATCACTAAATTTATCAAACGTAACTTTTACGTAAAATATTTTTATATTTAATTATATAAATAATTTGTTAAAAGATAATATTTTTTATTCATTAAACTATATAGAAAGAATGAACTAATATGTTTATAGTGTTTTATTTAACTTAATTTATTATGTTAGTTATATATATATTATTTAATAAAATCGTAATGTNCCCTAAAGTTGCCTACTTGAACAGTATTTGAGGTAGACAAACAAGTACTAAAGACAGTAGGAGCATGCAAAATTAGCCTCGGCTGTGATTTTGGTTTCACCGTAAAATTGAAATTTATTTTATTTAATAGGATATTATTTTTTATTTTGTTGAATTTTAATTTATTTCTAATTCTAAAACAGAGTATACCATTAATTAATTATTTTAATTTTATAATTTTTAACTTTTAAAAAATTTAAAAAAATTAAATTAATAGTATTAAATAATAAAATATATAAATAAAAAATTGATTGATTGAAAGATAATAAAAATAATTTATAAAAAATTTAATATATGATTATTTATTTAAAAAATATTATATTATTACTCTAACTTAATATTACATATCACAAAAAAATAAATTTATTTTGTGATATGTAATATTAAGTTAGAGTAATAATATAATATTTTTTAAATAAATAATCATATATTAAATTTTTTATAAATTATTTTTATTATCTTTCAATCAATCAATTTTTTATTTATATATTTTATTATTTAATACTATTAATTTAATTTTTTTAAATTTTTTAAAAGTTAAAAATTATAAAATTAAAATAATTAATTAATGGTATACTCTGTTTTAGAATTAGAAATAAATTAAAATTCAACAAAATAAAAAATAATATCCTATTAAATAAAATAAATTTCAATTTTACGGTGAAACCAAAATCACAGCCGAGGCTAATTTTGCATGCTCCTACTGTCTTTAGTACTTGTTTGTCTACCTCAAATACTGTTCAAGTAGGCAACTTTAGGGTTTGGGAAATTACAGTGTCATCCGCTGCTGGGAACAATAAGCGCCACCATTTAATACTTAACATAAAGACAAGCTTCTTGCATTGGCAAATTTATTACATTTTATGAATTGGATCGATCACCAAACATTAAAATTTGTTACTATTTCTGTCTGTCTATCTACTACAGAATTTGGTAGTACCAGCATTAAACACAAGTATATCCGTTACTCTGTACGCGGCTCAAGGCCGAAAACACAAACAGCTTCCTTTCAAGTATATTTATGGTAGAAAATAATAAATGTACAAATAAATTTTAGAAGCAAAAAGTCGATTATTTCTCTGAGCATAGTTTAAGCTCGGAGCTCAAATGAAATGCTAGTTTGAAGCTTTGACATATTGTTGGCTATGCAAGCCAGTAGTATGCCCAAGCTTATTTGGAATGTTAGTAGACCTTCGCTCGAGGACTGAGCCACATTCTTGAATCTGCTTCAAGAATTTTAATTTCTAAAAAGACATTACAACGATTAAAAAACTCAGTCACTCCAATATTCTTCATCAAAAAATGCACTCGTTAGAGGGCAAACTAAAACATTAAAAAAAAAATCAAGCAGCAATTGCAACAATTTCATTTCGTTACTCAATATATGATCGCACGCAACAGCAGTAAAACATTCATACGAAAGTTATATGACTACAAATAGATCCTCCACAAACGAGACATTCAAGTAAAGAAAAGAAACCACTCTTTATGTACCTGCTCCACTGGCATTTGCAGCCAAAGCAAAACGCAGAATAAGATCAAATGCCCTAATGCATAGGGTGGAACGAAGATAACTGCTCAAACTTCTAGGCATGTCTGCTAGAACTTTCTGGTAGAAACTGAACTCTTATGCCTGCTTGAGGGCAAAGAACTCTGAGACCATGATGACGGTTTAAATGCCCCAGTCAGCAAGTTGGATGCTGTGCCTACATTAATTTTCCTTCTCTTGGCTTCTAGTTCCAGTTGTCTCTTATTGTGTATGGAAGACCCAGAAAATATTGAAGCAGCATTAATCAATGCTCGCTTATCCTTTTTATTTTGTTCAAATTTCGAGCGATACTTAACATGTGCAGCAGTTGCAACATCTTCCGCACTTGATGGAAGCAGTCGTAAGCCAAGGCCCAGTTTTCTTGAAGCAGCCTCCTCCTCGGCAACTCTCTTCTTTTGAGACTGAAACAAAAAGCGGGTTATGCACAAGGTTAAAAAGATACAAGAACAAATGACTAATTTAAGCTCAGTAACGTACTCTAAGTTGGGCCCTGAGAGCCTTGTTGAGGGCATAGTCATCTGAATGCCTGGTATCAGACATTTTCTGAATGCGTACTAATCTTGGTTCAGCTTCTTTCTTCTTCTTCAGATCCGTTTCCTGGTGCTCAAGACGATAAAATGGATCTGAAAGCTTACCCCTCTCTGTATTACAAAATTGAGTTGATCATTATATTTCATCCAAACAGTAATAGAAGCAAAATGATAAGCACCGCATAAGATGTTTAAAGCCCTTTGTTTTGAACTGAAACTTTGACATTGTTTCAGCGCTGCCATGCTTGACACTCAAAAATCTACAAGTAGCCATCAAGATTGAATTTTCAACACAGTGAACTCATCCAATTTCCATTTTCACAAGACAAAACCTATAACTACAACTAAGTTGGTACTAACCTTCTTCGGCAGGAAGTTCAAGAGTCTCTGCATCCTCAACATCAAACTCTTCAGTCTTTCGTTGAGCCCCACTAATAATTACATACTCACAATTCTTTGGATCTGTCTGAATAACAATCTGATGTTTGCAACATGCAGATTTCATCGTAAAGCTCCATATCTGACAAAAAAGAAAAAGATTAAGATTATAAGCAGTTGAAACTGATAACATTCACCAAACAAGAAAAGCTAGTATTAAGTTACACTTGGATTCGTCTCCCAACATGAAAAAATAATTCATACATGGAACTCTCAAGATGATCTAGATCACTATGACTTACATGGTAAAATGTAATTGACTTATTATAAAGAGGGAAGTTTCACAATGAATTCCATGGGCAGAATATGTTCAGATATCATATGAAAAGCTCTATCCTACCGTGTTTAAGAGTGTGTGGGTGTCCATGCACGCGTATTCACACCAGCAATAGCATTCACTGTTACCTTCTAAGAAAAACACAAAATATCATTTTACAAAAGATTTGCAAACGTACCTTTGTAGAGTAATAATTTCCCACTTGTTTTTTTTCAGCATTAAACCGGACACCCTTTGCAATCATAGAGTTGCATCCGCCACACCACACATTGAAAGGCATTTCAAACCTGAAAATATAATGGTATCAGTAAATGCTAGATATGACCTTTGGGAAATAAATATTCAACATGGTAGTATTGCAGACAGGCTAGATATGACCTTTGGGAAATAAATATTCAACATGGTAGTATTTCAGACAGGCTTTAAAACCCAATTGATTGTATTGACTTGCACGGAAATAAAAAAAAAAGAAGAAGGAAGAATATAAGCTCACAGGAATTTTTATTTCTTTTACCCTTCAATACAATAGCTAATCACAAAAACAGAACTTACAGACAATTTCACAAAATCAATTCCAACATATCCAACTTCAAACCTTAGTTGTGCATCCCATAAACCTTTATTTTTGTTGACACATTCTTTTTCCAATTTAACCCTACCATTTTCAAGGAAAAATATTGTTGATCTGCCTGAAGTTTCACCTAACAACGAACAAAATCCCTAGTTTGGAAAATAGACAAGTTTTAAAAATCATCACAAACTTCCCATGATTTTTTAGAGGCGTCCCTTGAATTACATAAAGTTTTGTAAAAACCACCTTCACTGAAGAGGTGTCTGCATATTTCCCAAACCATGGAGGTCTGCTCTTAATCAGGGCAAACCTTGTAGGAGGTAAGAGAAATTTACCAACCCCTCAAAAAGTTAAGTTAGTTGCCATCAAGTAGACATTATCAAACATAAATTCATTCTCACCGCAATGGCTACCTGCTTACCTGGAAAAACATCTCAATGACACTATCCATGGAGAAGAAACCCAAGTCCTTTTCAAAGATTTACTCCTATAATAAACCTTCATGGGAAGATCATGACCAAACTTCTAATTGCCAACACTTATTAGAACATAAATGCTCTAACAGCATTTATACACAGTTTCTAAAAAATTAACATTTATTTATAATTACTTGATTATATTTATTAGCTTATGTCTTAATGATATTTAATAGTCTCGCCTCATAGTACTACTAATTTACTCCCATTTTAAATATAATCAAGTAAAATGACATATCAAGTTTAAATATAAAATGTTAAAATTAAAATAATTAATATATAATTTAAAATATATAATATTAAAAATTTAAATTTAAATTTAATAGTGCTAAAGTTACTTAAGAAATACATATACTATGGACTTTGTCAATAGCATATGGCTTTTAGGGTAAAAGTAACTTTAGCACTCATCACTTCTATTACGGCCCATGTTAGATGGCTATTTCTCTAGAAGTCACTATAACATATTATTTTCAATATAAAAAATCATGATTTATTAGAAGCAGTTGTTCAGTAAGCACCTAATAATATAATTCATTACCTTATAATTAAAATGCCCTGATCTAGTTTTCTTGCTCTCTCCCTCAAAGCATGTTGACCATGAAATTTGTTCAAAGAACCCTGGAAAAACAGTAGTGTGAGATCCACTATACAGAAAGAAGAAAGTCCACAAAATAACATAGTTGTAGGCTATCATGCATGCACATACTTGATTTGGGGTCCATTCTGGAGGATAGTAAAAATTGTCTGCTCTTGCAGCTGCAAGTGAAGACTAAAATAACAGAAACAAAACAAGTTAGTAACTCAAATAAATTGATAAGAACCAAGGAAAAAAGGCAGCAAAGCAAAGTATCATTTCTGGCCTAAAAAATAAGTTATAAGAACAATCTCATATCAAACATTATTTATCAAGCCCAATGTTCCAAGTCCAGGAGCACCAGTGCGACTGCCATGGAGCAATTGAGCCCTTAAACCAGATCACAATGCCAAAGTACGCTACTATATACATAGGAAGCCTGATTTTATTTCTCCGGAAAATTTAGTCAAAACTAAATGTCTCTTCAATGGCAAATATTGGTCCACCATCTTTTTACCATCAAGTCACCTTATGAGTATCTGAACATTATCATATAACTAAGCACCAATGTGATATGCACTCACTTCAGGTAATCCAATCTTAAACCGATTCAATTGGGTGATTGCTAACCTAGCGGTAAAAACTTTTGGCATATTAAAATTAATGATACTACCTGATTCCGTAATTTGTGTATGTAATTATTTAACCGATCAATTTCTCGACTTCTGCCAGGTTTACGCGATCATAAGGAAATAAGCAAATCAAATAATCGTAATCTAAAAAACTAGAAAAAAATAATAATAATTGAATTAAAAAAACTACTCATTCAAACGCATAAGATTTCTACAAAATCTAGGGTTCGTAGCACCTATTAATTAATAAATTAAAGCCAGAAGACCTAATGGCTTCCCTAATTATCGAGAAGAAAAGAAATCGAAATCCAAAAACAATTTAATTTAAGGAGAAATTAAATACCATTCTTCTCTTCTACTTCGGAAGATCAAATTGCTTGTTGAAAATTTTAGATGATCGCCACTGAGTTTTGGTTCGTAGGCAGAAAATTGTTTGGTTTAGGGCTCTTTTTACTGTAGTTTTATCGCAGCAATCCAAATCGATATCGATGTCCTTTTGCTTTGCGGGTAATGCTGTAAAGTCGGCTCGGCTCTCATGCAGCGAGGTCGCTATTGGGTTGGGGCGGGAGCAGTTTGAGGCCCAATGCTTAGTCATTAAGCTCTGGTCAGAAAGGATGAAACCGCCGATGAATTTCTGAGGGGGTGTAATCGGGACATTAGCGTGGTGCTTTTAGTGTCATTCAAATAAAAATCTACACAGATTCTTTATTTCTTTTTTCAAAAAAAAAAAAAACTATCTAATACACCCACCATACTTTATAAATTCAGATAACTACCAGTCTCATGTAGAGATACAAATACTTACTTAAATTTTATATTTATAAAATTTCATTGACATCCCAACAAGATACAAAACTTATTTACAAAATTTTATTTCACAAATTAACATAACAGTGTGTATTACATATTTTCTATAATTTATTTATTTTTTTATTTCTTTAAAAATGTAAAATACGTGGTAATAATATATCACTGTCATGTCAATTAATATAGATGAGTTTTTGTATACGTAACAAAATTTGAAGTATAATTCATTTTATATATATATTTTTTTTTTTTGTTTCAAACATTTTTAACAACTAAATTCTATGATCTTGACTTCATGATAACACCTTGTAGTTTCATTTTTAATTAACCAAATTGATTATGTATCATGTTTCATTAAATAAATATAAAAAAAAAAACAAAACAAAACCTGAATGAATGAGCTTTAAACAATCTTTGGAACTCAAAAAAAAATATCAGTTAAGTTGTCCATTCAATTTGAAAAAGACATAAGAGATTCCTACCTCATATAATTACGAGATGTGAAGTTAGTATATGCCATACCAAGACTTGTCCAAGAAAAATCCTCATCAAATGCATCATGTATTATAAATTCAAGGGTTTTGTAACTAACTTAATTGGCTGGTTTAATTATAATTAAGAGTAGAGTTAACTAAACCCTACAGAAGTTTTCTAACTTTTGTAACAGTCCATGTACTGTGTATGTAATTCGTTTCTTGCTTTGCTTCCTACCTTGAAAATGTAGATTGCATATTCCCCACCATATTTATTAAGGTGCAATACACTCAAACAAGTACCACTTGCACTACATCTTGCATCAACAAAAAGGAAGACAAATTTTTTTTTTTTTTTCAAAAAAAAAAAGTCATTTTGTTGTACATTATTCCTACGTGTCAAATATAATCTAGTTATTATTAGTTATAATTAGCGTAATCCAAGATATTATAATTCAAGGTTTGAAATTTGTTATAATGACTATTTTCGTTGCTTCATTTCTAAGGAACATTTCATTGGGAAAAAGGCTGGCTGGCTCTACTGCCTCCTTTCTTGATCTTCTCTCAATCAATAAATTAGCATTAAAAGCATTGTCAAGTCTCACATGATCAAAGGCAAACAAAAACACACACTACATTTCAATACCTTTTTGCATATTTCTCCACTTGATTCAATTTTGTCCATTTGATTCAATTCTCTATTTTGTTCCATGCTTCGTTTCCTGTCTCTTGTTCTACTCTTTCTCCATGGCCTTGAAAGTTTCTCATATAGTTTTCATCACTCTTTGGCTCTCTCTTCTGTTATTATTCTTTCACGAGTTATATAATTTCAAGTCCAAGATCAATATCAAGATCAATTCCAAACAGAGCCGCTACAGCAGCACTATCATTCATTCTCCACTTTCTGGTTACTTTCTGATTAATAGAAAAGTTCTCGCAAACAAATTCGACTTCACCCCATTTCAGAAACATCGTCAAAAACAGCATGCGAAATCTTCTTCGCCAGGTAAAAAGAAAGTGCAACCTGATGAAAGTGCAGAGATTGATCCACGTTATGGTGTTGAAAAGCGTCTTGTTCCCACTGGTCCAAACCCATTGCACCATTGATAATTTCTCGAGTGAATGAAAAGAGCAAAAATACAAAAGGAGTACTGGTTAGTGAAAAGTATGATCGCTGTATAAGATGATTTTCTCTGTTTCCGCAGCTCTTTTAATTATTTATTTTTTTGTTTCGAGAAATCTTATTCTTCGAGCTAGGATCATATTGGTTATTGTTGTACGATTAATCTTGCCAGTTTGATACTGTAAATTTGTTAATGAAAGATCTAAGTTTTGTTATTAAGCAAAATAAACAGTGAGTGAAAACTATGATTACTAATGAATCATTAATATATAGCAATAATTTTATTTAGAATCAAAGGAAACATGAGTAGCTGTGACGGCACGGCACGGCACAACTTGAGATTGAGAAGAAGATATTAGCCACCTCATTAATATTGTTATTTTTATTATCACATTTATTCATTAACGAGGGAGGTTGGTTATGTTAGTACAAAAGCTTCAAGGCTTGCTTGCCTGCCTTCCTTTGAAGATCAGTATCCACTACTTTGTCATTGATTTTCTGCCACTTTTCCTTTCTTTTTCTTGTTTTGCTTATGGTTATGATTTTGTTTTTATTCTAGAAACTATGATCAAAATGGTGAACGCCAAGGCTAGGGCCATGGCTGACTCCACTTGGTGCATTATTGGGTCTTTGTATACCCATGTCATCTGCACAGGACGGGGCCGGAGAGAGAATCAAGACAAAGATAAAGAAATTAACGGCCGATTTCCGCATTTGGTGCTGCTTGATAATTTGATTGTCAGATGATCACGATCCAAATAGGCAGATAGATATCCATATATATGCTTTCATTTTCATATATATACACATACTTTTTTAAGATCATATTAATCATTATGTATCATTGTACATAGATTCTGGACAGTGATCAACGGATTTCCTTTTTAGTTCTTTTATCAAATGTATATTTCTTTAAAGGGTTTATTGCAATGGGTTGGTGGCACAACCATAAGTTTTATTTTCCTTTCTTTTCTCTCGTGAAAACTAGTAATTGGCGATGAATTTAAAGTTTCATTACTCAGCTTTATACTTTGATTTTCAATTAGTTTAATTAAAAATATTTCTTGAAAAACAATAACATCAGATGACAACTAGTTGATTTAGACATGATCTGTTTTTATGTGATGAAGAAACTTAATTGTCGTGGCCCCGCTTTCAGAATTAATAACCTCTAGGTATAACTAATCTCGTCATTAATTATAGTTAAGAAGCCTGTTTTATTTTAACTTGAATCAGCAATTAGTAGTAGTAGTAATAATTAATAATAATGTGGTGGCCAGCTAATTAAGTATTGTTGCTTGATGTGTTGTATCACCCGTATGTCCCCCTATTTGCTCCACAGATCCAAAGAGAAGGAATGTTTTACTGGGCGTCGTCGGTTGGGTTGAATTGGGTTAGATTTTATAATGATTCAAAACCATCTTGGCTTAAAACGATGTTTAAGAATAAACTAAATCCCCCAAAAAAAAAAAAGATTCAATTTGAGTCTGTTGATTGATTTGAATTAACTCAAAAATAAAAATTCTCTAAACTTTTAAATAAAAATTATTTTTTAAATTGTATATTAATTAATTTAAATAAATTATTACTTGTTATTAAAATAATAAATATAAATATAAGTTTTAAAACAAGTGACATGGCTTAATTTTTTTTTTCCCAAAACCTATCAATTTTATTTTCAATTTCACATCATCTACTAAATAAAAGATGCCCACTTGATTTAGTTATTAAAATAATTAAGTATATTTTTAATTTAATGATACTTCTAAGATATTTTTATAGTAAGAAAATTTTTTTTTTTGGTTTAAAATTTTTATTAGATCTGTTCTCATAAGTATCACTATTTCATTAACATTATTATTTATATAATTTTTTTTTAACAATGATATGTATTTTTTTTCACTTGCTCACTCCAAATTCATTCATCAATATTTGCAGTGAAAACATTATTATTAAATTTTTTTGCGTATTTATATGATTTTCTAGTGACTTGAATATATTGATGTTTTTATTCATTTATTTATCTGAATTATTATTATAATGATAAATTATTTTACATATTAAAAAAATATATTCATCAATATTTCACAAATGTTAAAGTACTAATTTTCACATATTTTTATTTGAAAAAAAATAAACAACTTGACATGTATTTTCATATTTCAAATTAAAAATAAGCATATCTTTCATATTTAGACATTGAACTTTATTTATATGTCAATTAAAAAAGCAAGTGTTTCCTTAAATTCCTTAGTTATTAATTTTTATCCCATAAAAAATCAATACAAATTTGTATGTAATTACTAATAGTTCAACATTCTTTTTTAACATGACCAATCAACCTAACATAAACACGATATAAAATTTATAAATTTAGATTAATATAAGATAATATAATTAGTAAATGAATAATATAATATAATATAATTATCAATTATGTCAACTCCAAATTTAGAGTTTTCAATACAAGTTTATGACATGATTAATATAATAATTATATCATGCTATCTAATTTATGATTAATTAAATTTATTTTATAGTTCTTGCAATTTAATTTTTTTAGTGATATTTATATATTAAAAAATATTTAATTATATTTAAAATAAAATTAATTAATATTGAACATTATAAATAATTATAAAAAATATTAAAATATAAATAAAAATAGTTAAATAAGTGGCATGAGTGTATAACAAGCTTTACTATTTAATAATTGTGTCGGTTTAGAGTTTTTACTTCTTAACATAATTATTAAATGGATTTACTTTGAGTTATATTTTTTTAATATGACACAAATAAGATACAATAATATGAATTTTCACCCGTAATTGTTTTCAACACTCATTTACTAAGAATCACATTGGAGTATCATGCAAAATTAATAAATTTACAACTAATTGTACATTCTTTTCTATATTTTTTATCTTTTAATTTTTTAGTATTTTGACATTATCAACTTACTCTGGAGGTTTTTTTTTTTGTTTTAATACTTATTTTTGCTTTTTTTGGTACTTAACTAGAGTAAAATTTCTTTGTAATGATACTCTGTATAGGAATAATCTCTATATAGTTATAAAAAATTTTAATCTAATTTAGGTCAATTATAAATAAGAATAAATTTTATACTATAATAAATTATAGATTTTTGTATTCTATCTTAAAGAACTTATCTCCACATAAGAATAATTATTTATATATTACAAAAAATATATAATATATTATATTAAAGAAGAAAAAATAGAATAAAATATTTCTGTAAAGTTATTGAGACAATAATTTTATTACTTGGAATTATTATCATATTTTTGAATTTACTGATATATAATAACTCGTCAATATATTCATCTTTTTGTTAATACCAAATATTTTTAATTTTTTAAGTATATTCAAAGTTTTTTTATGCCAATATTTTTTTTGTGTTTTCATACTATCATTCTCATAATTATCTCTTTTATCTGTTCATCTAATTGCAACAATGATTTTCTTAAGTTAAAGTATGCACATGACTTGTAATTTATTGGGATAATTGAAGAAAGGCATCAATATCCATTTGATTAATGTAGTGTAATGTTCGAATGTAATTACTCAATTTAGAAATGATTCTTTGACTCTTCACATCCATTTCATTTATAATTTGTAATTTATCAATATTTAAGATCCTAATTTTACAGTACTTAAAATAATTAGTGATTGACATTAATTAACTATGCAGATATTGTATTTAAAATTTCATCAAATACATATAAATTTACAAATTTTAATATTCAATTTTTTGTTTATTTTAAAAATAGGTGATTAAAGTGCTGATGATATAAATTTTTGTTTCTCTTTCTTTCTATTAGTGTTTCACAAATTTATTTTCTATTTATTTAACTAGAAAACCCTAGAATTCTTGATCTTTGTTGGATTGGGTACCCCTCAAATGAGGTGAAAACTAATCTAACAATTTTTATGTCATTTGTGTCAAAGATAATTATATCAAAACAATAATTGTTATAATTACACTTATATTAAATAATAACCTCCTTATAATAACGAAATTAGCTTAGTCCTAAGGTTATGACAATAAAGAGGTTTTGCTTTATATATTTTTATTTTACTTAATAGACTATTCAAATATTATAACAAAATTTGAAATATGTTTTTTGATTATGTATGAATGAAATTATTTTGTGTATGTTTTCGTTTATATGCTTTATTGTTTATTTAAGATTTAAAATTTATAAAATTCCAAATGTAAAAATATTGACTTTTAGATTTTTTATTTAAATAATAATTTAAACTCATTTAAAATTTCATACAAAAAAAAGAACAAATCATCTAAGTTCGACATTCAAATTGATTTAGATTTTAGATAATTTAGATTTTAATTAAAAAAAATCATCTAGTCAATTTTTGTAATTTATTTAAGAATAAAAATGTTATTTTTAAAAAACATACTTTATTATTTAATTATCAAAAAAAAAAAATTCTAAGCCATAGACAATCGCCAACAACAAAGACATGATTTATTTTAAAAAACATAAAAATAAGTTGACAATTATTAAAACATAAATATTTACATATATATATATATATATATAGAGAGAGAGAGAGAGAGAGAATGAACTCTATTATAGTACAGTTAATCTGCTTTTGTAATCTTCATGACATTGTAGATCTTCTTAGGCAGTTCAGTAATGAATTCAATTAAAATTCTCCTAGTTTTATATACCCAACAAATAGAAAAAGTCATTAAAGGCGTCTTGTTACAGGTACGAATGGGGATTATATATAGAAATAATCAGTTGATTAATTACCTAGAAACTTTAAACCTCATGAGGGAATCTAGCACACTCTGCATGAAATGTGAAATGCACGAAACAAATTGAAAGTTCAGCCCTGTAAATAAATTAATCAAAATCGTTAATTAATGCACTCTTAATTGATTTGGTATCTGCCAACAACATGATCAGCACGTCTTGTCTTAGACGTGTTTAATAAAGAAATGGGATAACCGATTAGTCAGTTTTGGCAGATGAAATTTAGTTGTCAACATTACAAGTTAACAACATTAAAATTTTAACAAAATATTAGAAAAAAAAAAGAAAAAAAATAGTCTTTTCCTGACTAGAGAGTTTCGATACATCCCATATACTCTTAAACATTCATTTAATTCAAATCATATCATGCGTCAACACGCATTAGTGATATTCCACACATCGCGACTTGCATCCAAGTTGAAATGGACAACATTCCCACCAAACACTCACACAAAACATTAAATAATATTCGAAGACGGCTTTAAAGGTAGTGTTATTACCTACCATTCGCCGTCCAATTATTCCATTAATTCACCTATATATCTTACCTCACAGTGGACATCTTCGTTCTTAATGCCTTCAAACTAATATCTTACAAGCTGCCTTCTGGATAAAATGGTTCGTCTATTCCCCGAGAATGCATCTGATAACTGGGGTTCTACGCCGGTAGCAGTTGGCTTATTCGCTTCTGTGTCAGCTCTCGTAGCATTGTGCGCCAAACATGCACGCCGCAGCCTGAAAAGGTGCAGTAACAAAGCAATAACCGACGTGAAACATGCGTCCAAGTCTCCCTTGGCATCTCCCAGGCATCTTCTATCAACACTCAGCAACAAAGCAATAGCGTTCGTCGGCAAGAAAAAGGACGACGACAACGCTGCTGCTGAAATTGAAGCTAAAGAGCAGGAGGGATTTGGAGAAGATGGATTGTGGAAGAAAGCAATTTTGATGGGCGAAAAATGCAAGCCGCCGGAGTTTTCAGGTGTGATATATTATGATAGTTATGGAAATCAGCTTCATGAGCCACCACCAAGGTCACCGAGGGCCAGTCCACTGTCAAAATTTACGGGACCTGTTACTGAAAATGACATGTAGCACGTATTTTTGTATAATTGGATTAATAAATTAACGTTCTTGTAATATAGTTGTCTTGATATTGGACTAGTTTTTAATTGTTTTCACACCCTAATTAAGCTTCGGCGGCTTGTTTGCCTTCTGCTTCTTAAATTCCATGCTCCCCATCAAATTTAAATTTTTTGTTTTTATTTTCTTTCCCAGTTCCCGGCCTATTGTTCGTTCGTTATATGTTAATTAAAACTGAGATAACGCTTAAATAGTACAATAATATTTTATTTAATTTTGTAGTTCAAAAAAATTATAAAATTAAATTGATATATACGTTAGGCTCCGGAAGCAAACTTGGTTTACTGAAAGAACTAATACCGTCCTTTCTGGAGTCGAACTCGCTGAAGAAAAGCAATCTTAAAGAATATGACTGCAGTCCGCTCTTCTCAACTCCTCCTAATAAACCCACTACCAAATTCCAATCTTTTAAGACATGGAAGAAAATCAAACTCAGCAAGGCCAGCAGCTTGGGCTTCCAACTTTGATACTAATAAAGAAGATAATTCAGTAACGTTGATTACTTTTTTGGGTAAAGGTGGCTCTGGCAAGATCACCTCTGCTATATTCGCTGCTCAGGTAAGCAAAAGATCTTGGCATTATCCTGGAATTTTCTATTTCCTATTGGACTTTAATTTCTGATCATAAGTTTGTGGTTTTTTTTTTTTTTTAGCGAAAGTTTCTTGCTTTTAGACGTTTTACTATTTTTTTTTTTGAATTATGTTCATTTGTGAAAGAAAAGGACAAGGTATTGTTGATTTATCAGCTTTTAATCTTGAAAAAGGTCGTCTCAACAGGTTGCATTAGCTATGAATTATGATGTTTAGTTCAGCAAATCTTTTGCCACAGAATGTAGCAGGTTTCTAAAAGTTGAAACATTCTATGGATGAATCATGGTGTTTTAACCAAACCACTTTCATTATGTTGTTCAGAATTATGCACTGGCCGGCCTTAGTACATGTTTGTTGTTACAAACTCCAGATCTTACTGTTGAGTATATTGTAAACTGCAAGAATGGAACTTCTCCTGTTGTGTATGCAATACAAATCTTTCAGTAGTTAGGGTAGAAACGACGAAATTGAGAGTTTTATCTATCTTATTGTTGCCTTGGAATTTCGAATTGCATGGACTTAATTTGAATATGGATCATTCTTGATAATTGTGGATGCTTATCGCCTGAGCAGATATTACCAGTGATCTATGTATTGAAGTACAATCAATTACCTTTGTGCACAGAAATGATAATCATTATCAGAATATTCTGTGTTAAGTTGTAAGAGTCCAGGATATACTTGCCAGAGTGACAATACCGTGGAGCAGCATTCCCTAAAGGTTTATGTCAAGCGGTGTAGAGGAATTGAAACCAATACTGATTGAGAGGATCAATCTTTTGGTTTCCTTGATACCCGAGCCCGGGATTTTAAGATTCTGAAAGTTTTTTGAAAAACTTTTTAACTTTACCCACCTGCTCTACTATCCCTCTACTAGAGGTAATAAGAAGTCTTTGGGCCATATTTTTCCAACTTTAAGGTAAAGATCCAGTTTCCCACCCTCTCGAGGACACGAGAATTATTCCCTCTTTTAGCCGATCAATACCATGCCCAAATGTCTCTGTATTCCAGTTTCCGTCTTGTGTGAATTGATTTTTGAGAGTTCTGGCAGCTCTTTTGTGCAATTTTGGTGACGAATTTGATTTAGTTTTTGGTGGATTGATAAGTTGGAATGTGGGGTTGATGGATTTGGATTTTGGATTCTTTGTTTTAAATAGGATGTTTAGGCTCTAGCTTATCACCCATTTACAAGGTGGTAAGCCACCATTTTCCCTCTTGATAGGGAAATGATCGGTTGCTACAAATTTAAATGTGGGCAGATGCTCCTACTAAATTTATATATCAAATCGAAACTAGCAAAATGTTCTAAATGGTACTTTTATTAAGGATTATTTATATATTTATAGTATTATTAGAACTAATTCTTTGTTTATAAAATTATTTTACCATTTTTACTAGTAAAAGATTTTTGATAATTTTTTCAATAATTTTTTGACAACTTAGACCAGATGAAAGAGAGTGGGGATCTAAAAAGGGGAAATAATAATAATAAAAATAAAAAGAATTAAAGAGTAAATAATTTTTTTTATTTTGTATTAATTTGAAAGTAATTTTTTTACATACAAGTGGAGAAAAAATAATTGATTAAAATTAAAAGTTTGTGTGGAACCGGACTGATCTGTTCTGGTTTTCTATAATATCCTTTCTATAAGATGTTTTATGCAACATCAAGGAGCTGACATTTACAATAGAAAATAGAAGATAATTAAGGGGTAAAATGAAACAAAGGAAGAAAACTAACTCATGCTTCCGGCTTATTGTCTTCCACAGCTCCTGTATGAATGCGGTTCCTTAGTTCTTCAAATGCCTTCATGCTCTCACCATCAAACCCTCCAGCAAACTGAAAATTTGTTCCAAGTCAACATTTCATTGCCACAAAGGTGTGAACATATAACTTTTTTCAAAATTTTACCAAGGTAAAGTTTTAGACAAGTGCAGAAGAGAATTACCTGATGAACACGGAAAGCAAAACGGACACCTTGCAGAAGCAAAAATTCTCTGTTTCCTTCCTTCTCAGATACGCTCACTGCTTCAAGTTCTACTGAAACACGTTTCATGTATTTCCTTGCCAATTGCACAGATGAGAGCTTGATCTGCAATAAGCAAAAGCAGTATGTGACCATTTCAAAATGAACAAATGTTACCGCCAACTTGCTCTTTTCAGCTGTAAGAAACATTTTCATGAATGTATTGTGTTCACTGCAATTCTCATGTCATAAGGACACTTTAGTGTTAGAAAAATAGATCAAAATGCAAACACCGAAAACTTTTCTGCAGCAATTCTTCTATCAAATCATTCTTTCAGGTCTTGATAACACTAAATCATTGGTATAACACACTAGAGCTGGCGAACTTGCTATTTATAGCATTGTTATAACAGGGTGCAACTTGCTGACTATTCCCTGATGAAGATAGCATCAGGCTGAACAGAAGTTCTGTGAACCCAAAAGCAACGTATGCAAAATTGAACAGCACTCAAACCGACCAAGCAACAAACTGCAATGAATTTATAGTTTAGTAACATACCTTGCCAACAACTCCTAGATCTAGCAACCAATCAACTGGGATACCAAATTCTCTATATCGCGAAATAGCCATGTCTCTTGTACGTAAAACTGCATATACACTTTTTTCCACTCTGGCAAAATGTACAAAAACAAAAAGATAAGAGCATGTTAACATACAACTGATATTCTGACAATTTACAGTAATAAAAAATGGCAGGGAAATTCTTCAGTCCTTGAAAGGTTAAAAAACTGATTATTAAATTTCTCATATGGAAGAGATGGTCTCATTTTAAATTGGCTTCTCGAAAGCTTATTTTCAAGTTTCCTGCCATCATGATCTGTATTTG
This sequence comes from Swietenia macrophylla, assembly GCA_032401905.1. Lineage (NCBI taxonomy): Eukaryota > Viridiplantae > Streptophyta > Magnoliopsida > Sapindales > Meliaceae > Swietenia > Swietenia macrophylla. The sequence goes on along the minus strand of CP135584.1, from coordinate 4,144,575 downwards.
ATCAAATTAAAATTCACAAGAAGAATTTACATACTTTTCAAGCAATTTGTACATCTTCTTAAGCGCAGATTCACATGGGAGGCAGGGATCATCAACAAAAGAGGACACTTGCTTTTCCAATTTCACTAGGTCCTGGTACTCAAAAGCAGCCTCTCTTAATGCATCAGCTTTCCCTTCAGGCCAATCGAAGTGCTTGAGAACTGCCCGCTCATCAACCTAACCAAATGCAGGAGAATGGAAAATATATTTAGATGTGAATTCTCGAAAGCACATAAAGCTAAAGTAGTTAAAAGCTCTCAATTCCTCATCGTGCTTAAGCGGGAGCCGGTCATGAAAAGCAACTTTACAAAAAATAAAGTCGTGGCTTTTTTTGACACATATTGATTTTTAAAATCATATTTCTGATAGATCTAATGCAGATTTAGGCCTACTGATGTCCAATATGAAATACCAAGAAGGAGAGTTCCTCATCCAGCCAGTCTACGAAGGCCACCAAATCTTCTATGTTTGTGAAGGAAGCCGCTCGAACTTCGGCTGCCAATGACTGGACAAAATCACCTTGAGTTTCCACATCAGCTTTCACCTGGATGCAGGCACAATATCTACTTGTTAGCATATATGAAACATACGGTGAACACCCAAGAAAAGGGGACAAGTGAAGAAGAGGAAAATGGTAATATACAGCTAAAAGGAATGATGATTTGTTTGCAATCTCCCCGATCATTTTGCTCCTAGCGTCTGAGGCATTAGATGTTGATGAAATCAAAGATGACGTATCCTTCTTTGCTTCCCGTTTCATCAATGTCTGATAAAATTCAACAAGTTCAGGAGCTCGCTGAACTTTATCGCCACTTCCTACTCCTCTTGGAAGGCTTCCTGGTGGAGGAGGGGGAGGAGGTGGTCCACTAGGCAGTGGTGGTGGCGGTGGTAGAGCACCAGGTGAAGGAGGGAGCACACAATTGGAAGGATTTGCATTTGTACCTGCAGAAGCACCAGCAGATGGTTTGGGAGGTGGTCTAAACTTCCTAGGAGGCCTCTTTTCAATTTGGGCAAGTTCCATTTTGCTTATCATTTGAGATTCAGCTGATTCATCGTCATGTGATTGATCAGTTGAATTACCAGAAGTCATTGGCTTCTCTTTTATTAGTGCAAGTTTTGGTGGCAAGGTTGAGGGCTTAGACTCAAAATTTGAATTTTCACGAAACCTCTGTGTTCTTGCCTTCTCTGCTTTTTCCTTAATTTGCTTCTCCCTTTCTAAGGCCAACTTGTGTCGGTCTTTGTATGCAGGATATTTTTCTGCCAGAACTCCTTCAACTGATTTAGACATCAATTGGAATGAATCTGAAACAGTATTCAGTGAGTCACTAGAAGAAACACGAGTTCTAATTTGTGGGAGGGCTGCAGTTTCAGGTGAATCAGTCAGTTCCTGATCCACTTTCCCGAATGAAGCGATGGCAACAGAATCACCTGCATTCCTCATCATCAATGCTTCCAATGGACCCCTTGGTCGATGACTCATGCTCATCCCACTTGGAGAGCCTCCTGAGAAAGATCTTGCTGGTGATAAAAGAATACTTGAATCATCTTTGTTTTTGCCCCATTTCTTCAGCTTCTGCATTAAACTGGGTTTCTTAGTGAGGTTACTATATTTACTAGTGGAACTATCAATTGAAGCATTGTCAAAATCCTCACTTCGAGGTGAGGGAGGATGGGAAAAGTTGCTCTCAAGATCTGTGTCCTCTTGCCCACGTTCTGATCCAGCATATTCTAACATCAGCTGTTTAGCCCTTTCCTGAGATTTGGGGCTTAGGTTCTTGTTGAGATCACGAGCTGAAGTATTTCCTGCAGGTGCCTGATAGTTGCGGAGCTCATACCTCAAGCATGCATTGAGCCACCGAAGATACACAAGCTCTTCAACTTCACTGAACCTGTTCATCTGAAGTCCTTCAACTTGTTTTAACAGATCTTCGTTAGCATGCCTTAAGTTATTAACCTCATCTCTCGCCTTGGCAACCATTTCACTCTGTGCATTTGGCAAAGCATGGTGGAAATTTTTAAACATCTATATTGCCATTTCCCAAGATCAAAAGTACAATCGCCATTTCTGTATCACAGCCTTGTTTCATTTTACTCAACTGGTTGATCTATTACCCATGAGTTATAATTAACGCTTTCTTATACAGCTATATAAACTTTGTATCTAGTCAGTAACCTTAACTATAATTATCTCTTGACAAAATTAAGATGAAACTAACTTTCACGTAAAAGTGAAAGACCTATAGCTTGAATATGCTTCAAAGCATTAATCCATATATATCTGCAGCTATCACATAATAATTTTATATTAGGTTAATTTCATTTGTTCGATACAAAAATTATGCTATTACTCTGAAGGACTAAATGAGAAGTTTAATTAAAAAAAAAAAGAAATAAAAAAAAGAAAGAGCAACCAAAAGACTAGGAAACAAAAGCATAGATGTGAATTAGAGTGCATAACTATGCAAGAAATCACTAGGGCTACCTCTGTCATGTTGGAGAGCGATACTATTTTTGATTCCGCGGCATCCAGTTTAACAACTAATTCTCTCTTTTCAATCTGAAGCTCTTTATTCTTCCTCTTAAGCTCAACAACTTCCACTTGTAAGTCCTTAAAAGATTTCAGTTTATTCTCAAGTTCAACATCTTTCTTGATGGCTTCCTCCTCTTTTGCCTGGAGACCAGAAACCTGTTGTTTGAGCAACAACAATTGACCCTTTGTCTGGTTAGCATCAAGTTGGATTTGCCTCTGCATCTCCTTGATCTTGTTCCTTGCCACCTCAAGCTCCTTCTTTACATTAGAACCTTGTGCGATCTGTTCTTGAAGCTTCCTTCTCTCGGCCTGCAAGGAGTTTATTGTGATATTGAGGACGTCAATTTCAACTGTTTTGAACTTGAGTTGCCTTCGTAATTCTAAAACATCTGATTCCTGCTCCTTCAATCCATAGTACTCCAGCAATTCGCCTTCAAGCTTTACTTCCCTCTCCTGCAATTCCTTTGCTAGGTAACGCAAGCGTTCTAGTTCCCTCGCATTGTTTGCCATCGCGGCATCATAAACTTGATACTTCTCTGCCTCATCAAACTTGTTACTGGATAATGGATATTCAATCTCTCCAGATAAAAGGTCTTTAAGTTCAGGTAAAATATCCTCATCATCAGTGTAAGGTGGACTACCATGAGTCCGATCAATTATGCTGCTAATTAATTTGACCTCCTCCTCTTCTTCTTCTTCTTCCTCCCACTACAATAAATAGCATACCTTACTAAATTGAAGAGAATAATTGAATTGAAGAATAGACATAATCTTCTTAGCATAATAGCTATAGGGAATATCAAACTTCTACAAACTGTATTTGAGTCATCAGAAAAATATTGAAATTCGATGAAAGGCTGTTAATATATATACTCACGTTCTCCTCTTTGAGGCTATCATCAGAATTTTGTTGATGCTCAAAGCTTGCCGTGTCATTCTCTGAGTTCCAATTACCAGATTAAAAATTAGCAAAACAAAATAAACTTCAACATAAGACAAAGCATAATTCTTTTATTTGAGATTATTAAGATATTAACCGGAAAAAAGAGTTTTCAGTGGTGGAAGAATTAATTTATGACCCATCAAACAATTAGACCATTGGTGAATAGAAGCTGATAGAATTTAAGTACCTGAAGGCTTGTTTAAAGGAGGCGATGAGCGGGATGCTTTGAAGTTGAGCTGCTTAACTGCATAGGCTGCAATTGAAGCAGCAACCAGGAATCCAAACCTGACTATCATGTAGGTATTATTGACAGGAAGAACTTCACCTCAAACACGTCTATAGGAACAAACCAATCCCGCACTAACCCACTACCCATTTCTCCTCGTTCCCATCACTCATAATTCAAACCATCAGGTGTTTCAAAAAGCAAAAGCATGATCGGACGGCACAGAATTTGCTTTTTTGGTGCAACTCTAAGCAGAACCCAGGCAACAATACTTAAAACATGTCCAAAGATAACATCTTTATCTAGCTATAAACATTTCTAGACCGTCAGCATTTTCATCTTATCGGGTTTATCGACATTTCAAATATAAACTTAGAAAATTCCTGATAAGTAGAATTTCAGCACAAATATCGCGCTAAGCGCCGCAGCAGCCACCAATAAAATTGGTGGCCAGTTTTGCTGCAATAAAATTGACAACTTACATATACGTTAAGGCTACAAGCTAATCGTTTTGCCTCGGAGGACTGTATACAGTTTTTTTTTTAATAAAAAAAAAAGGACAGCACTCAAAGAGACAACCAACGACCGTAAATTTGCACTAAAAGAAAATCGGTGGAGTTCAGTCTCTTAACTTGTTTAAGTTTCTGCCGTTAGATTTTCAAGTGAAAACCAAGTATGCAAGAGAAACAAATATTTTCTCTTGTTATGCTTTAAAATATACAAAAATAAAATATTTTTATGGCCTATTATTCTGGTAGGTGTTTGTCCAATCAAATTTCAGAATTTAACGACCTCAAACTGAAACAGTCGATCAACGTGGGTTCTTCGTGAGGACCCACGTATTAGAAATTGAACGTAGCAGTTGTAATTAAGCAAGTTTTAATTAAAATTATTTAATTAATAAAATAAAAAATATATTTATTAATAATAAAAAAATTAATAAAATTTTATTATTAAATTAATATAATAAAAAAAATTTATAAAACTTAATTTTTTTATTTAAAAATAAATAATTTTATTATATTAATAATATTAATTTGATAAAAATTATTTTAATTAAAATTTTATTTATATCCGTCCAGAAAATCATGATTAAAGGGCTTTGATATGTGTGGTGGGAGAGTGGTACAAGGGACATACGGGATAACAGACAGCAGGCTCCTTTTTGGCACGAGCAACAGATGGCTGAAATTTAGATCTCCAAGAAGAAAGCTAGTAAGCCAAAACTTTTTGATGGTTGACGCCCAAAATTCAAATGCAGGGCCTTTTGGCTTTTCCCTTCGGTTACTTTTTGGGATTTAATTGGTTAAAACAGTTGTGTTAAATTATGCCCATGTCTCCCTCTTTCTCCACTTTTGCAGGTTTTCGGCTGGATTATTGCAATTCATAAGATAAAGACACCTAATCCGTTTGTCAAAAATGTCCACCCCAACTAGAGATGTATAAAGGTCGGGTCCTCAATGAGTCCGACATATATTTTAATTAAAAAATAAATTTCTTTTAAAAAGAAATTATAAAGATATATAGTCTGACACAGTCCATTAGCGCCCAGCTCTTTTGACACCCTTATCCCCAAATCTTTTGGATTAAAAAAAAAAAATACTCTACCTTCGCGTGCTTGAGAAAATTTAATTTTTTTTTTTTTTTAAAACAGGAAAGCGTAGACATGTCTAAAACACCAATTAAATAGATAATATTTGAAAATCCAGCAAAAGGAAATATGAAGCAACGAGAAGACAAGCCGACGACCGTAAGAATGCATTAACAATGGATTATTCATTGAAGATAACCATTAAATATATATATATATATATATATATAGTATTAACAAATAGCATGAATTTCTTGACAAAATTTTAGTGGGCCTCAAGTGGCTCTGTAGCATCCAAAGTATTATCCAAAGTGCTCAGTGGTTCATAGCGTTCCCCACGATCCTATCTTTGCTTGTTGCAATTATTATTATTATTATTATTATTTTAACGAATATGGCCCAATTTTTGAGCCATTTTACATCTTACTGGCCCAACCTAAATGACTCTTACATTTGGGGCTAAAGTCACACTATCATGACCATTTTCCCCTCTTTCTTTCTTTTGTATTTATATCAAATTCAAGTCAATAAACAACCAACATCACGACATAATTAGTTACAAGTGAATCCAATTTCATTCAGAAATTAGCGACAAGCATTTGATAACCTTAATCAAACTACATTGTATTAAACATATTTTGTATCCTAAATGTGATAAATTAAGTTTGTGTTATTATTTCAATAATTTTATTTATTTTAAAATTTTAAAATTATTATTATACTAATTTTTGCATAAACATTACTTTTTTTGTTAGAATAAGATTATAATATTTTTTTATTAAAAATTTAATAATATATTATTGTATTTTTAAAAAATTATTAAAAGTATTACTGTCTCATTAAAAAATATTAAACATAAAATTTTACCGACATAATGAATAAAAAATACTTAAAGTTCAATTGAAAAACCTTCTAAATTATAATGTTTATAGTTGTGCTCTTTTTATCTTCTCTTCCTTGAATTTTTTTTGTTTTTTCATTTCCCAACCAACACTTTCCAAAAGATGCTTGCATGCTAGGGCTCACGAGACTGTACCCTAATAACAACTCTAAAATGCATCAAGATTATCAACTAATTAAAGCAAAAATCGATCTACCTTGCTGTGGCTATCTCTTTCTAGTAAAAACCTCTCCACAGAGAAACTAAAGGCTATCTTAAGTGTCTCTTCATCATCTACTATGTTAAGGTTCTAAAGTTCGTGTGTGCAATGAATTAATCTGGCTATGCATGTCTAATCCACAAATACTTGGGGAAGAACTTATCATGGAGTTAATGTACATTCTTAATGCTGTTTAGATCCTCTAACTGGTTAAAGTAATTGTCAAAATTAAACCTGATTATTAACTTGAACTTGTAGAATTAGATCACACGTCCAAATACCAAGAATCATATTTGCTATTATGATTTCTACCCAATTGCACAAATTTATTTTAGCAGTACATTATGAACAAGTTGTCCTAAGAACTCAAGATTATGCATACGTAAAAGTCTCCTAAAAGATGATTGTTAGAATAAACTCAACTACAGCACCATTAACTTCTGTTTTATCTTTTGATTCGTTCTTAGGTGCAAAGTTAAGTAATGATTGTATAAGAAAAAAAAAAACTTCTTTTTGTGTCTTTTAACATTTTAGTGACATTATAGCTTGGTGTATCCATTAATCTTGCAAAAATTACACAAGAAATTAGTGTAAAATATTGCAAAAAAGTGAAAAATAAATAAATAAATAAAGTACCCGACCAAATCTGTCGAGAGAGCACGACCTCTCGATCAAAATATTGCAAGGTATTCAAAGCAGACCATAAACACTAGAAAACTCGACAATATTAATCGAGATCAGGACGAAAATTGTCAAATCAAATCATCTCGACAAAATTCGTCCAACCGCGAAGATTATTCTTTGAGACTAATGCATCGTGAAGAATTCCATTGACAGTGACGAAAATTCTTCGCGAAGCATGAATTCTTCATCTCAAATAATTTCGTCACCATTCGACGAATATCTTCGAGGAATGAATATCTTCAAGAAATGCATTCCTCGAAGATATTCGTCAAGAGTGGTGACGAATTTTTTGAGATGTCCATCATATCTTGACGAATATCATCGCCTCCTCGACAAATCCCAAAACATCCATATATCAACGTTTTGTGTCACGGGGCGATGAAATTCATCGCGATAATAATGGGCAACTCAATAAATTCTGTGCCGAAACATAACCACTGTTCATCTTCTTCTTCTTCCATTTCAACTCCAAGCATCCGCCAGGTTTCACCACCAATCACATTATTCTAAGCTGTACAAATTCATTTTTTCACATTTTGGTAACTCTAAAACCATTCAAAAATGATGATAAATTACAAAAACAAAAATGAACTCAGTGCACCACACCTGTTATGCGGAGATCAATGCCGTTGCCCGTAAATGTTCATTTGTTGCCGTTCTTCCCTATTTCCGTCAACTGCAGCTGCCAATTTCTTAATGTCCACAAATTTTGGTTTAAGAAACGTACGGTTTAGTTTTTGAACACAAACACAGTGAGGAAGGAAAGGAGGGTATAACGGGTTCTTAGTTTTGAGAGGGAAAAGAAAACGACAGGGATAACATGGGCACGCTGGTGTTAATTTGGCCCCAAACATAAAAGTAAGATGGCCCAAAAATAGGGCATTTTCGTAAAAAAGAAAAAATTCCCAAGATTATGAGATTTAACATAATGACAAGGAAACAGATGAAAGACAGGTTTTGTGTGCGCTTCTGTTTGTGGCCCACCAGTTACTAACATTCATAGCAAACAGCGATTAACCGTACGAGTATGATATGGAGCAACGGCAAATATGACCATTGACTAAACGGACAATAGCGAAAATTCATTGGCAGAACTACAAAGGCCAAAAAACTGGAGCCCGGATTTAGATTTCTTGCAATTGAATCTTTGGCTGTTTACCCACTGAAAAGTTCCAACACCCTTTCATTTATTAGGTACACAACTTCATGGAAACAAGTATGGAAGATATAATAGTTCGTTAGATATCTGGAAACAAGAGGAAAAGTGTTTCAACTTTCTCATTTTGATATTGGCTTTGCTTAGTTTAACACCTGCTTGCATATTGATCGAAAATCCCCATCACGAAACAAAATTACACATACCAGTAGTTTTACAAGGACCCTTAATGCACACCCTAACAATCGGGCTTTTTCTACATAGCTCCAGATTGATTAATTATTTCTAGGTAACACTGGATGGTATATTTTCTTAGGATTGAAACATTCAAGCGTGATTGTCCCATTTCCACTGAAGAACCTTCGCACTAGCTTGGCTTTTCCTTGCATCATCCTCTACCCAAGATCTGCATTCATAGCTTTCCATTAGTGCAAAAAATAAAACAAGTATATCATCTCTTTAACTACTAAATCAAACTTCGATAAAAGAGAAATCATTGAAATTATAATCTTCACCTGAGAATCCGAACAGCTTCTTTCTCAGCTTCCAGTATAGACTTTGTATCAAGAAGTCCTTCGTGCTTGGTCAGTAAATTATTGAGCATATCTTGTAGTTCACACTTCTCAGCCACATAAACAGCCCTCTCAGATGCAAGCCTTTCTGACATCTCATCAACCTCTTCCTTCAGATTCAGAAGCAGTTGCCTTTGACAGTCCATAGCTGCCTTCTCCTTTAAATCATTTGCATAACTCTTCTCTTGATCAATCAACTCCTGCTCCAAATCACAACGTGCAGCAATATAAAGCTTCTCCACCTCAACACCACGAAATGTCTCTTCATTTAACTTCTCATCCCAAAACCTTTGTATGTCTCCCCTATCAAGCAACTCACACCTAATTTCTTCCATCTCAGCTTCTCTCAAAGACCTTTCAGCCTCCAATCTAGATAATTCAGCATTAATAGCTTCTGTCATCCTTCCACTAGTCAATGCCACTGCCACTTGAGCTTTTGTTGAGGGTTTATGCGGTTGAAACCTCTTGCTTTGACCTGTAACACAAAGATTCCAGCATGAAGTCATTATCTATGGACATTATTTGCTGGCCTGCATTTTCCCTATAATGAAATGCCCAAGTCCCCAATACACATTCATGATTAGCTTATTATTCTTCCATGGCTCTTCTCTACAATGGTGCTAAAACAGGTTGGGCTGAGTAATCGCTAATGATTCTCCACACCATCTTTTAATTGCTTTTTTGTTTCTCCAATGTCTAGCCCTGAAGCTTTTTAATAAGTGTCAGCCAAAAGTATTTCCCAGGATTTACAAACAGGAAACAAACTAAATATGCACCATAGAAGAAATCCATTCACCCATTTTTGTCACTGAACTTGTCACCAAAAAATAACCTTGATTTTGGAGCAGAAAGAGAGGAGAAAGAAAAGAGGATACCAAAAACTCTTCTGGCCATGCTCTTCTCCCCAGCCAACATGTCCATGAAAAGTCCAAGACATGCATTGGAACTGATCTCCTTCACATCCATATAACTCAGTTTTGTTCTTGATATCTGGACTGTAAACAGGTCAGGTTTTAAGACTATGAAAAACTGAGCAAGTATCAGTTTATTTGATCTCTAAATTTATCCAAGAAACAAAATTCATGGTAAATAGAAGTTTGGAATTCACTGTACCTGCTCCATAATGTCTGGTCTGAATTCATACTCTACTTGGGCTTTCCAATTTATGAGATCCTGTCGAGAGAGAAACCTGCAGCACCAGCCATATTTTGCTGAGTGCAAAGGAAATTTAAAACTAGTACTAATATCTGAGGATATGCAGTACCTCTCAGAGAAAAAATAGATGCCTCCCTGCCCTTTAGAACCATCAGAACCACAATTTTTCCCCAATAGCTTGCTGGGAATGACACCAGCCTCTGCAAGGGCTAAATTGCAAATCCAGAAACAAAGATTCAACATTTCATCAACATCCACTCTTAGGATTGGATGTAAACATCATGATCAAATCCTACCTTGGATAGACACAAAATCTGGGTCCTCAACATCCACATCATCAAAAGCAGCAAGCACAGATCCAGATAATGATTTGGCTGGAACAATCCTGTGCTTTGGATTCCTACATGTCCAAAAATAAATTGCTGAGACAGACCTTGAAGAAGCATGCATGGTACTTTGAACATTTATTTCAAATACTGAATTTATACCTTTCCAGCAATGAGTTTAGACAGACAAGCCATCTAGCATATACCCTCCTAGTGCACAGTTCATCAGCCTTTACATCATCTTCGATGATCTGCATACCTTAATTACAGTTGAGAATCCCTGCTCAGAACTGGACCTAAAGCTCTATTTATTGTAAGTAAAAAATTTGATAGTTATATAATAGAAAAAGGAAAAATACTCTAATATGCAGATATGCATGTTGTCTGACCACAAAATAATGATGATTTCTGGCCACAAATAATGATGATAACAGCCCATACAAGTAGAAAATATATTTTATTCACCCAACTCAGACAAAACAATGTTGATTGGTAATTAGTATTCATGAATTTCTAACATTCTCTGCCCAATCCTTCCTTGAGCCAAGTGTAAGAACTTTGGCACCTACAGGACTCACAATATGACATATGCCACTACAGATACTTAGCTATTGCAATCAATGAGACAATAAGCAAAGAATTCCTTACCACAACCATGTCATAGATTTTAATTTCACAATATTGGCAGTGTATTTGAACTCCAGTTCACACTGAGAGAATTAAAAGAAAACAAAGATAATGGGAAAAGGTTTAGGACCAAACCATCAGCTTCTTCAAAACAGACAAAGCTTCTTGTTGAGTAGAATCTATGGCAACTGATATTATAACACGCTCAAGCTTGTCCTCATAACCTGAAGCATTCAAAAGGTCAAAAATAAAAGTAATATAGTAAAAGAAAAGAGAACTCTGTGAAGATTTAATCACTTATGGGAGACATATACAGAGAAGATGGACTATAGTCTACTCAAAATGCAACACATTAGCAGTCTGAAGATGTTGCTCTACTTCCAGATCACTTCAATACTGAAGTAAGCACTGACAACTTGTGAAAATGACAGCCCAAGGCTTAGGAAAGCAAAAATACAAATTAATCGGTTTTAAAGCACCTCTCTTCCTTTTCACCTCCCGTGTCCTCTTTTCCCTTCATCTGCACATGATGATTACAAAGAACAGCTCACAAAGAAAAAGTACACTGCACTAATTCTAAGATGCTCAGAACCTCCTACAGCTCAAGGAAGAGAGGGAGGATTACAAGTTTAAAGATTGTTTCAAATATGCATCTGAAATCAGCATAAAAAAAGTAAAAAATTAAAGGTATCTTTGGAGAATAAAAATGTTCATCTCCAGAAAAATCTGATCGATGCCCGTCAAATTCATTCCTTAACAGCACTGAAGTTATATGAACAAATTGATCATCAAAAATCTTAATAAACGATTTCTGTCATAAAATTGTAAGCCCCGCAGAAACTTCCGATCAAGTCAATGTCTAAAACATGAAACTTCATCAGATAAGGAAACTGAAAAGATTGAAAGAAGCTGCTCATTTAGAGTTGCATAATGTTTAAATAGTATGTGAAATACTTATTGCAATGCTTATTATATAAAGTTCGATAAAGGTTACAAGTCAAATCCCATTTCCACTTTTTCAATTACAATGGCCTTCCTCCACAACGATGCTAACTTTAGTTTTCACAAAGTGCATAAAAAGAAAATGCAGTGATTTGCACCATATAGGAAAAACAAAAACAGGCCAGAACTTTAACAAAGACCCATGTTGTAAATAGAACAAAAAAGTGCAGCTACCAGGTAGAGAATAGGATATCTGAAAATACCTGAAGCAACAGTTTCAGATGTGTCATCCGATACAGTCTGTGAGACAGGATCGGTGGAGGCATTTCTTCCAACAGATTCCACATTTTTTCTTTCACCCGATTTTATTTCATTCAGATTTAAAATATCATGCAAAGCATTTAGTGGACTACCAAATTGAAGTCTGAACCCTGCCAACCAAAGCAGTATCTATTATTAAACCATAACTCAGAGAATTCTCATCTCAAGCAAGATTGCAATTCAGTTGAGTAAGCAAATGAATCATTAAAAAAAGAAAGAAAGAAAGAAAGAAAGAAAGAAATTAGCTTAAGGATAAAAAGGGGCGACCTTTTCTAGAGAGTGAAAAGTAACCAATGGCAGCAAGTAATAGAGCAAGTGAAGATCCCACAGCACCTCCAACGACAACTATAGGCAATCCTGAGAAAGAGGATAAAGAAAAAGAGAGAAACTGGGTCAAATCATTTAAATTGAAAAAGTCAAAAAAATCATTCAGCAATTAAAAAAACAAAAAAAAAAAAAGGACCTTTCTTGGTTTTGGTTTGAAGAGGAGGAGATTCAACAATGGTCCAACCATTGCAATCGTCGTTATTATTATGGTGAGTAGATGGCCAGGTGAAGTGAGAGAGAAGCTGAGAGGCGCAGTAGTTTGGAGTGTCTGCGTTTGAGACAGGAAGGAGAGGCGAATAAGGAGAGATTGCTAGGACGGCGTTGGAAAAGGAGAAAAGAAGAAGATGCAGTAGTCGTAGTAAATGAGTTCATTTCTATTGCAAGTGTCCTCAGAATACGAGTTTGGGTTGGCTTTTTGATTTGGGCAAGTAAGTAAGATCGTGATAAAACGGTCATGCCGGACCGGAGGAAACTCGAACTCGGGTGAATTTGTGAGGCTCTATACTTACTATGTCTCTGAATCAACGTTGACGGCATTAATCGCCAATGCTTATTATTTTAATCTGAACAAATAATAAAATAGGGATGATAAAAAATATATATTTTCCAGATGTACAGTCCGACCATTAATTAATATTTTATAAAATATATCATGCTATGTTATTTTTAAAAAAGTTATTGAAAAAAGGGTAACAATAAAACCCATTTCTTTCCACGTGACACCAATCAACCGGTCAAGAAGAGAATCTCTTGAGTTTGGGTTGAGGGACATGATAGTGAATCTCAGGATTAACGGCAGCGAATATCACAGTGCCGCTGAGCAACGCTAATCCAAGCCCTAAACTATTGACAACCATGGATTCCGGACAGTGTTTAGATACGGTGTTCCTTCCTGTTTGCGAGAACGTCAGTTTCTCTGAATATCCCGTTTCAGCAGTCGCCACCGCAAGGCCATAAGTGTAGAGACCGAGGACAATGTGCCACGGCAATACCCTAGCTCTTGTGATGGGCACCTCAGCTCGATGCCAAAAGCTCAAGAAACCCATCATCCACTGCATTCAAATGAAGGTGAAAAATCTTGCTACGAAATTTTCTCGTGTCATTGTTGTGGTACTAACAAAGCAGCTGGCACGCTGATGTGTTCCAATCCTAATGGTAAATATTGACAGACTGATTAATCCATAATCTAATTTCATGTGTTCGGTGAAAGATAATAAGCAAACAAAATAAGCCCCTATGGGATGCAGAATGGACAAGTAACGGATTATTTTATAGTCCATTGAGCCTTCTGTTGGCCCATTTGTTCTTCGATTATTTAATGGGGGTGATTGTATACACAAACAACGAGAATGATGCCTACGCGTCGCCAAACTTTGTGTTAAGTATTGAAATGGACAATATATTGTCATCAATTATTAAAGATTAAAATACTTAAAAGTTCAATACTCCAAACAATAATATAATTTTTGTCTACTTCTCTACTCAAACTTGTGCTTCTCTATTCAAACTTGTGGAGAGAATATCCAAGGGACCACAATGTGCTTTGTAATGCATCATTGCCATCCCCCAAGGTATAACAAACAGATTAATTATTAGTTCCCCAATGAAGTACAAAGTATTTGAATTGAATTTAGCAAAAGAATGGAAGTATTAGAGAAAAAAAGGGAAAACTTTAACAAGTAAAAGAAGAAATAAAGATTGAGAGAAAATGAAAAGCAAAACCTGAGCATCAGACAAGCAGACAGAGAGTAAACCCATCCAAGAATGTAAACAATAGAAATTAGCCACAGCCCATCTTTGCCATGAAATTTTGTCCAAATCCCAAAAATCCCAGAAGCTAAAGCCACTCCTTGAAGACATAAGTGCACTGATTTCTTCAAATTCCTTGAACCGGGCAACCATCTATGTACCAAAATAGCTGAAAACACATAAAAGCAACACTGTTATCCGGTTCCCCATTTTCTTAATCAATTTCTAGTTTCAATAATTAAAATATAGCACAGTATATGCATTCTGATTTTCTGAGTTGCCCAGCTCACTACCTTCTCCACTGGTGATAATGAAGCCAATCACCATTAACAAAGGATGTAGAACCTGTCAAAATTAATAGAAAATCCCACCGTTACAGTATCCGACTTCTGTAAACAAAGAAAACAAATGCAAAGAGGGAGAACGGGGGAGCATTTACTGCATAGATGAGGTCTTCCTGGGAAGATGAGTGAGGGAGGAAACTGGACTTTAAAGCAAGACACCAAGTGAGAACCAAAACTGCAACTACAATCCCTGATACTCTGGCATAGAATAAGAGTGGAAGTAGCGAACCAGAGACTGCTGTCATGGCTTGGCTTGGAGCTCCAAAGTGTCAGTTTCAGACAATGAAATCAGTGGAGGTACAAAAAAGTCGCCTACAACTGAACTCTAGAACTACCATTGCGTTGACCACCACTGAAGGTAGATAAGTAAAGCAAGTCTCTCTCTCTCTTTTTTTTTTTCGGTTTTTCCTTCTTTTCTCTCGTGTTCTTTATTTGGAAAGGTGCATTGATTATCCTATTTTTAATAAGCTTAATTGAGCATTTTGATCATTTGGATAAAATTATCTTTGCTTGTTAAAGCGAGCAGTGACAAGAAGGGAAATGGAGCACTGTGACAAGATGTGTTTGCCTTCATCCGCCGTTGGATTAGGGATCAAAGCTCTAGATGTGGGTACCTTCTAATGCTATTGTAACAACGGCGAACAAAATCTACTGGGCTTTGTTGTCCTGAAACAAAAACCAATCATTATGCACTACTAAGGGCCTAGTTAAAAAAAAAAAAAGGTTGGGGGGTGGGTTAAGCACCTCTAAGGAGCAATGATAATATCTAATAGCTGTTAATCCTGTGATTACACTAGTGAGATAAAAATAAGATAGATTAGTAATGAAAATTATCTTGAAATTTTTCAAGATGAGTTATCAGGTCTACCTTATTAATTAAATGGTGTTTACTTCAAGGATTTACAATTATATTCTGTAGTTATATCATATCAGCAAAGCAGGGTACATGTTAACATGCCAACAGTCGAATTCAAAGCTTGTAATGTAAAGTTTTGAGTGAAAAAAATGGAGTGTGATATCTCATAATATAAAACTACTAACTAAATCAACAGTAGCTCACCCAAACCGATTTGTGTTTGGAACAATCAAATTTGCTTATCAAGTTGAAGGAATGACCGATAAGAACGGAAGAGGACCTGGCATTATATTTTCAAAAGATTAGAAAACAGATTTCACAATGTAGATGGTCGCTAAGTTTGTTCTTTGGACAATTTGACGGTTCATTTTGCCAACTTGTGATACTTGCTGGTCATTAGGAGAAACAAAGTTTTGATTTGTGATCAAAATCTTTCATGAAAGATTTTGCAGGTTACGTAGACTTCTGCTTCAAGTAAAAGAGTTAAAAATTGGTTTATATTTAATGAACCAAGGGTTGCAGCTACTTTCAAATTTGATACTGGCATCAGTGATCCTTCAAGGTGTTTTAAGGAAATTGAAAATTATACTGCTAGAAACTGAGCAACTAAGCCATATATTACTGCTCATAATATGATTTTGTCTCATGCACTTGCAGTCAAAAGATACCCCTCAAAAATACCAAGGATCTTTATCCTTCAAATTTACTACTCATTACAAAACATGGTCATTCATAAAGAAAAATCTCTATTTCAGGAAAAATAGAAAGGGAGAATTAGAAGTGTTTTGGATTTATTTGGTATGAACCACATACCAAATCAAAAGCTGATATATGTGCAACTGGAGGGGCAAGAGATTTTTGTAAGTAAACTAGTAAATACATGTAATGAAAAATATAAAAAAAAAATTATTTGTTATTCTAAATCTATGCGATAAAGTTTAGTATTACATATATATATTAATATAACACAGTAAATTTGTACATACTTTTGTGTTAGTTAATTTGTCAAACTAAAAATACAAATTAATTATCTTTACGTCTCTATAGTATCCACATAATTAAAAATTAATTCTGTAGTGTTAGCTCTTGTGTTTAAATATTTATTTGTTTTGTGTATTTTTTTTCTTTTTTCAAAAAGCAAACACGCAAAATAAACTCTAAATACTTCTAAAAAAATAAATATCTTATATTTATAATGTTATTTTAAAATTTTTCGTTTATACTTAAACTATTAGGTTAAACTTTTTTAAAAAAATTTTAAATTTTTTTTTTTAAAGTCTAATCTATTTAGTAAAGTGTGCAGTAACAAAATTTAGTTAAATTTTTACATTATGAGTTTAGTCAAATTTAATACCAAAATAACTCAACGAATTCTAAATACATCTAAAATTCTCCATATATATATATATATATATATATTTATCTTTATGTATTAACGTTACTATTATTCTCAATTTTAATATGCAATTCAATAAATTTTCATAACATTGGTAATGATACTAAAATTTAATTTTGATATTACAAATAATTAGTATTGTCTAATAACACATCATAACTATTTAAGTGACGGGAACGTCAGTCGTTCGACATCATCTTATTCGTGAGCAATATAGTTGTATAATTCAATCTCTTTGCTCTATATCTTAATTAAACATAAAATATGAAATGTGTTACTTTCATATAGTTCAATTTTATATTTTTTTGATATTCTGAGTGGACTTATTTTATTAAATAAAATCAATATTATATATAACTTATTTAAGTATAGCTATACATTTATAATTTTAGTCAATCAAAAGGTTCAAGATATCACTCCTATTATATAGGAGAAACAAATTTTATTTTAATCACACATGTCCATTTACATGAGTCATGATATATCTAATTATTTTTTTATAATTTATTTTATTATAGATGACGTTTAAAAATATTAAAATATTATTTTTAATATTAAAAAACATAATAATCTCAAGTCTAATACTCACATCCACTATTATCACTATAAAAATCTCTTATAACACTCATCTAATAATTCTAATCCATGTAGCATCTTTATAATGAGTCGATTCAGTATATTAATTCACTAACTTGTACTCATGTATTAAATTAACATCTCATATCATAATACATATATTGTCATTAATCATTACACATATTAACTTCTATATATTATTTTATCCTATTCACAATAATATTTTACTAAAAATATTTAAAAATAGTATTCAACTAATTGAATCTACTATTTTAAAAATATTATTATATTTATTAAATATATATAATAATGAAACAACAAATAATATATATATATATATATATCAACAATATCATGATATATAGAAAATAAATACACTAAAAATTTAAAAATAATATTAAATTTATGGTATATACCAACAATTTTGACAGAGAATGGTAAGTTTGAGCCAAATTTGAATGTTCAATGCAGTACAATAGAGACATTGGCACAAAAATTGAAGTGTTTAATCACATGCGTTTGAAGTTTGATTTGTTTTGCGGGCCGTGTGAGTGAAAGATAGCAAGTTGTCCAATTAATTTTACTTATTAATCTGTCGGTTGCTACAACCTATTACATATGGTGAGCATCCATAAACAATGCAAGAAATTGTAGGAGAAAGACTTCCAAAATTTACCAAAGAAGAAAGTGAGATGGTCACAGGCTCAATAGATCAACTGGTTATCAATTATTTTCCACTTTCGACATGTGTTATCCTGCACAGTCTCAGTCCAACAGCATAGGCTACCCAAATGATTGGAATGTTGGTTTTGCTTAAAAGTTTAATGCCATTCACATGCATGTTTTCCTATTTGCTTTAATAATCATCCATTTGTGAGCAGGCTAACTATTACCAAATTTAAGATATCAAAATTTGCAGATGAACGTGATGTGATGCCAATTTGTCTAAGGTGACTTCTAACAAGAAAAACATATCATATGTCAAGTAATATGTCGCACTTCCAAACGCATTGGCAGACAACAAAAGAATACATTACTTCTGAGACTACTTAAAGCAGCTGAAGAAGGGCATTGACGATGGAGATTTTGAGTGGTCATTGGGATATACGTCTAGGTTTGGCAATAGTATATGTCTATTAAAATAACCTACAGAGATATCCAAAGATGTCTGCCTACTGGTTTAACCAGTAGTTGACTAGGGAAGAAGATTAAATTTAGGAACAGTGAATTCTTTAGACATTGAAAACATCAACAAGCTTCTGTAGAAAACAATCCTTGAATTGTTATATACAAGTACGAGACAAGTAAAAGGATTGAAATAGACAGAATATGGAACCATCTTGTAAAAGAAGACGGACAGTAAGCTGCAACACCGAAATTCCAGAATCCTTAGTGAGCAATTTAATATGAAGTAGCTAGGCCTAGCCAGGCCATGCATAAGAATACACAAAGAATTGACAAAAGGTTACTGCCAAAACTCTAAAAATATTGATACGGCACTTGAAAAAAAAAAAAACAAATGGAAGATAAATTATATTTTAAATCTTATTCAGGGCACTTTTGGAACCTGTAAAAGTATTGAAAATAATGCAAATTGTGACAACTGAGGATTCGTTTTCCATAAAGTAATTTGACATACTGTATTTTAACTTTTATTGGTTTTGATTATTGACATGTAAATCAGTCAATAAAATTTATGAAGGATCACAATATTTATTGAGGAGATTATTGAGATCCTTCATAAAATTTTATATTTCTCCCTCAAACTGGACAAGCAAATTTTGGGAATGGCAACTTATTACAACATGTATTGAATTTTTGTGGAGTGAAAACTTCAATTTCAGATGTTGTGAATCATTAATATCAATGCCAATATATATATATATATATATTTAAAAATATAAATTTAACTTTTAGCAAAAGCATACTTGCAATACTTGAGTAAATTTATTTTATGTTACGTTACAAGAAATAAAAACAATAATATTACTACAGGAAACACCGAAGTCAGCTCATTGGTGATTATTTGCATGTATGCATATTATTAATTGTATTATCAACATCAACATAATTACTAACATTTAAACTAACAATATGTGTTAAAATTGTATTAAATTATTGGAGAAATGAGGCATTACTTTCAATATATTTTGTAAATTTTTTCGTTAGACAAATTGAAGCATTGTTTTGGCTTCATTGAGCCTAGTAAAATTATGCTCAAGAACTCACAACCAAAGCCCGACCAAAAGATTACACAAAACAAAAAAAAAAAAATGTCCTAGTAAATATCGCAGCACAAAGTCAATCCATTTGGCGAGTAACTAGTCTCTTCTGGAGTTAGTGATCCGATGCCCATGCTTTTAGAAACTTTTGTTGTTCTTTGCACATTCCCATATTTGATGTTATTGTATACCATTGAAAACGACAAAGGAATCTCCAAAACGCCCAGGAAATGTCCGCCATTTGCGACAACATGCATGGAAAACTCCTATCGATCAAACCAACTCAACTTTCCACTATAAAACCCCAATTGAAAATAAAACTTTCGTCACCACGAGAAAGAGAGGAGATGGGGTTAGCTTGCAAAGATTTCACGGTGGGAAAATGTGAAGGTGAAAAAGTGGTAGATTGTGAGACTATGCCGCTAGTGCTACTGCCACCAGAGGGCAACAAGAGTGATTTGGAGTCCCTTCTCTTGGCTCTTAAGACGAACAAAGACGGGTTCGAGCAGATGATCTTAAAAAACAGTGCTGTGTTGCTTCGAGGTTTCGATGTGAAAAATGCACAAGATTTCAATGAGATAATCGAAGCCTTTGATTGGGATGATATCCGTTATATAGGACCAGCACCTCGAACCCACGTTTATAAACGAGTGTGGACTGCCAACGAAGGACCCCTTTCTGAATTCATTTACTATCATCATGAGATGGTTTTGGTAAGTCATTTATTCGATTTATCATATACATGGTAGCTAGCTAAAATGTTAATAGCTAAAGAACCACGAGATTTTCAGCATTTATTTGACATTCACATTTCATTTTCATGCATGCTTTGAGTATAGACTACAGAATTACCAATTTATGCATATATCATCTATGCATGAATCGTTGAACCCATTAAATTGATGACAATGCTTTTCTTCCTCTTGATCTTCTTGAGTCTGCTATTTTTAGCTTCAAAAAGAAGCACAAACACTGAAACACGTACAAGATTTCTCACATGAAATCACTTTACAAGCATTCAGCCTTAAGGTAGGCCTGTGAGAGTCACCATCAATTCTCTGTATTATTGGTTCATGAGACACTAAATTATGCGATCTGAAACTTAACAAATATGAAGCGATTGAACTTCTCACCTTTTTTATTTTACATATACAATATCTTTATATCATATTAGTAATTAATATAATTAACATAATTTGCGCACATTTGATGTGCAACTAATTGTCGTGTAATACTAACATAATCTCATTCGATTAACATACGAAATCATTGACCAGATAAATGAGTATCCGACAAAGGTCATACTATTCTGTGAGGTACCACCACCCGAA
The DNA here is from genome assembly GCA_032401905.1 of Swietenia macrophylla. Taxonomy (NCBI): domain Eukaryota; kingdom Viridiplantae; phylum Streptophyta; class Magnoliopsida; order Sapindales; family Meliaceae; genus Swietenia; species Swietenia macrophylla. The sequence continues at coordinate 4,123,562 of CP135584.1, read as the reverse complement.
GGTGGACAAACACCATTTGTTCCAAGCTTCAGAGTGACAGAACGGATGCTAAAAGAGTTCCCAGAAGCTGTGGAGGAAATGGAAAGTAAAGGATTGAAATATACATTCTCTGCTATCAGCAAAAATGATACTTCCTCCATGAGAGGCAGAGGTTGGGAGGACACCTTTGGGACATCAGACCGTGCTGAAGCGGAGAAAAGGCATATATATACACACTTACTTTTGTGATCAAAAGACTTTTTCATGAATTTTAACTCTCTTGTTCACAAGTGATTGTTTATAACTTGTCGTGCACACAGGGCAAAGGCTCTGGGAATGGAGATGGAGTGGCTACCAAATGGTGCTGTGAAGACGATACTGGGGCCGCGAGCTTTAACAAAGGTGTTTGAGGGAAGAAAAGGGAGGAGAATGTGGTTCAACACTGTTGTTGGCATGTATGGGAAGGAAATTAGTTCGGCGTCAATGGCAGACGGAGCAGAGATACCGAAAAATGTGGTGAAGAGATGCGAAGAGATTATTGAAGAAGAGAGTATCCAATTTAAATGGGAGAAGGGTGATGTTCTATTCCTAGACAACTTGGCTTTGCTCCATGGAAGAAGGCCTTCTTTGCCTCCAAGAAAAGTCCTAGTTGCCACATGCAAGTAGTAATACCGTTGTGCGAGTTAAAAACATCTTCGTATGGACTGATTCTGGCATGTTTTAATAATAAATAGGAGGAGGGTGATGTTCTTTCCCCAGATGACCTGGCTTTGCTCCAGGGAAGAAGCCCTTCTTTGTCTACAGTGGCAAGTTGTAATACCGTCATGTGAAAGAATAAACATTTTCGTATGGGCCTTTTATTAATAAAAATAATTGGTTACTCTCTTCCATCTTTCGCCATTCTCTCTCTTTTAATTACAAATCCCGGTGCAAACATAATAATAATAATAAAAAAGAAAGGGTGACTTGGAGCCACAACCTTCTCTTTGAGAACTAGGAAAAAGAAGAAATCTCTCTCACTATATAATTAAAAGTACCAAATTATCTGTGCATGCTCATTCAAATCCCAAGTACTTTCAACAAGAGTTAACACTAACATATCCGCCAGACAACCCACTATAATTGCTAAATTTCATTTACAATCCACACCAATCCAGTCATTTTCCTTTCCAAACTGTTTCATTAGCTTTTTAAAGCCCCATTTTTTTTTTTAATTATTAATTTTGAGACCAAAATTCTCTCGTAACTCCCAATCCTACTTTCTGATGCAATTTCTGAAACATCTGGCTTTGGTGCTTTGTGTGTGTGAGAGACAGGAAATGACATTTGATGAAAGCGAAGCTATTGTCCAATCGAAACCAACAACTGAGCCCCTGCCTTTTTGTTATATCCATGTATGAAAGAACTTTGCATCCATGAAACTAAATGTACGAGGAATTGTTACGGTGCTAATTATGCATCCCTGTACAAGCATTAAATCAAAAATATAAATACTTATTTATTAATTTTATATGAACACTTATCAAATTTAATTAATATTTAAAATAATTTTTAAATAAAAATATAATTACATACCAACTAAAAAGTATTTACAGTATTTTGAAAATAACATTCTATATTGTAATAAATTATTTTAGAAGATGCTAAAATAAATATTTGTATATTTTAACATTTTTTATCACTCTTTGACAAATTCAAAATAAATTAAAAAAAAAAAAAAAAAAACACTATGCCCACCTCCATGCCTTAAAGTATTCACTGTTAAACAAATAAGGTTGTGTTTTGTACTGTTATATGGTGACTTTAAAGTATGATTAACCGAGTGCAATTCTGACTTAAAAGCATTTTTGCAAAATTTTATTTATTGTAATATAGTTTTAGAAAGTAATGGAACTAATTATATTCTCTCATATTCTCAACGAATAACATAGTAATTACAATTGTTGTTTTTTTTTTATAACGTTGCAGAATTCTTACACATAATTTTATAGTTATTACCGTCGTAAAAATGTAATATTAAGATGTTTCTTCCTTCTTAAAATTTGATAATTATCATCTTAAAACTCTAAAATTTGTCCAATTAAGAAGAGTAAGAATTCTTTTAATATGAGAATCAAAGTTATTCTTTTGTAGATTTATAGCAATGCAAGACAAGAATAATCAAAATTGGGAAAGTTCTTAGTAGACATTTGATCAATATCAATTATTAAATCAAAATTAATAGCAAAAATATCATTTAAAAAAGGCTATAAATATGTATATTATTTATTTGAACTCATTTGATATTGAGCTAGATGCTTATAGAATGAGTCATATACTTTCTTAAGATTTTAAAAAGGTTAGAAGTATTGAACCTCCATAGGACAAAACCAAACTAGAATGTCATTAAGGGAATTAATTACCGTCACAACCTTAAAAATTAGTATAAAGACACTTTAATTCGTGTACTTGAAAGGATAATATATATTTCATAAATTTATTTTAATATTTCTAAAATAGTAATATTATTTTAGGTTAGAAATTTTACGTGTATTTTTTATGTTAAAAAATATAAATATTATTTGATAAAATGTGAAGGAAAAAAATTTTATTTTTTATGTAAAAATTTGATATTAGAGCGGGTACAATTAAAGATCTCAAACAGATTAAATTGGCGCGAAATTAAAGCCCTTATGATTTATGTGTCGGGCTAGTTCAGGCTCATACAGTATTTCTACCGGTTCAAAGTAGGTCAGTTATCAAAATTATGAGGCTTGACACGGCCTATGAAATCTGACCCACGCGAGCCGTATCGGGCCTAAAAATTTTTGAAAAAAAAAATCCGAGCACCCCCGTCCCCCTCGACCCGTTATGTTCTTCTTTCTTTCTTCGCTTGTTCTCTCCCTCTTACACTCTCAGCTAGCATCAACAATCTTTCATTTCTTCCTTCTACTGCACCATTGTCCCCACAAATCCCTCATAAACCGTAACAATTCCTCTTCATTCCCACTCATTCCTTCAGTTCGCCTCCTCAACTATTCACCAAAAGGAGCGTTTAAATTACCCAAACCAATAATATCGATCTCCCTTCCATTCTCATTCACCATCTCCAAATTATCTTCGAACAATTTCCCTTTCATATTCGGCTTTCTCTCACACTTTTTTTTTTCTCAAAACCTATTTGTTTTCTCCGGAGTTAGTGCTAAATAGAGATACGATGTCATGGAATTGAGGGCCTTGGGAGAGGGATTGTTTTTCGAAATTAAGAATGGAGTGGTTTCTGAGGTGTTCAAGATCGAGATGCGGGGGTAGAGAGGAGACGGGATGTTTAGATGATGGAAGTAGACTTAGAATACAACGTTGGATTGGGTGGTGATGATGGCGGTGGTGGTGGTGAGTTGTCGTAGAAGGACGAGAGAAGATTTGTTGGCGGGACCCAACACTTTCGTTGAAGAGGGAGTGATCGATGGCTGGTATTACAACGTTGTCGAGGCGGGTTCAAGTCGAAGGCAGAGGTGGAGCACAGGGATAGAGCTTGAAGATTCAATTGGGATTGGGTTGACATGTCAAAAAAAAAAAAAAAAAAAAAAGAAAATGAAAGAAATAAAAAAATTAAAAATAATAAATAATTATCAATTGGGCTTGCAGGCCTCTGGGCTTTCAGGCCTCTGGGCTTGCTCGGGCCCTCACAAGCGGGCTAGTACGAGTTCGAATCGATCCTTCTCCTCCTTTGACACCTTTAAGTGATCCAATTGATTGGTTAATAAATATTAGGTTATTTGGGATTCAAAAAGTTAAAAAGTTACAATCAAACTTTTAGAGAAGGCAAGTAAATATTAGTTAAAATGTTATTTATTTGTAATTACGTTAAACCGTAGGGATTGTATGTAAAATTTACCGTTGCTATTCCCGTACCCAATCCAAAGTTTGATCTAGTTATCAAACACACCCAAAACGCTTCATATTTACAATCCACCCACTGCAAAACTACCTAATACCCATTCAGTCCGGGACCACCATCAGAGACAAACACGTCATTTCACACAGATCACCACGCACCGCTTTCTCCAAGGGATTTGTCCCTCGTTGTGGCTATAATACCCTCCTACTAAATGCAGCTCATCGACAGAACTTATCGGGGTATGAAGGTAAAACAGGCTAGTTAATAGAATCAAAGGATGCGAGTCTTCTTCGCTTGATATTACACTCGATATTCTCGGTTAAAATAACCAGACGCAAAAGCCGGTTCCGGTTTCAATTTTTTCTTTTAAAAAAAATCAAATTTTCAGTTTTCCGATACAATACTCCGTTAATCTCCGTCTGTTTTTCTGTTATATCGTAATCTTACTAAACGTAGAAAAATTAGGGTTTTTTTTCCTTTGAGAAAGTGGATTAATATTCAAGAAATCCATGTTCACGCCGCAGAGGAGGTCGATTCCGGCAGTGGCGCTCACGCCACGAGGCGCCGAAACGCAGAGGATCGGCGCTGTTTCAAACCCCAGGGTTAAGACCTTTGTCGGAAAAGGGAAGGCCGTTGCTTTCGCCGAAACTGCGCCACCGCCGCCGCCGGTGAATTCATTGGATAACAACGGTGTTTTAGCGACGGTTGCATCAGGAGAATCGGAGGATGATTGGAGGAGGTTCAGAGAGGCAGGTTTGCTGGATGAGGCCACTATGGAGCGGAAAGATCGGGAGGCTCTCATGGAGAAAGCCTCCAAGCTTGAACAAGAGGTTAGTTCTTTAGTTTTTTTTTTTTAATCTTTTATCGCAGTAGTTTTTTTTAGATTGCTATAAACGTTATAAAATTGAACTTTTACATCAATAAACTATTGGGGCGTATTTGTTGTTAAATTATACCATCTTGTATAAGGGATTGCTTTCTTGATCTAGTGATGTGGTTTATAATTTCTTTCAGAAGGTCCATTCGTATGCTCGGTAACAATTGAAATTTGAGCGAGTGTTTAGGACTTGTGATGGATTTTATGACTTAAGGAACTTTTGCATATTTTACTATTTGAAAATTTTTAAGGCGTGCTTTTTTCAAATGAAACAATTCTAAGCCTTTTTTTTTTTTTTTTTTGTGGCCCAAGTTGCTTTTGAACTATCTTCTTTGCTGAAGAGAATTTATAATTCATTTTAGTTCCTTTGACATTTATTATGGCTTATCCCCTTGGGTGTTGGTGTAATAACTTGTCATTAGCGATTTCATTGATATATGTTCATAATTAAGTTACATCCTGGGGTTGCGTTGTCTGTGCTTCTTGATGCCATGATTTAAGCCCAAAAACTTGTGCCTATTTTAGGCTCTGCTCGTTAAGTAAATGAGCAGGGTCTAAGTTATTCCATTTTGGTCATTTGATGGTAGTCTTGTAATTTTGTGTAGTTGGTTCAATTATCAAGGAAAAGAAAGAAAGGAAGACAGTAAACAAAGAAATTTGGTTTTCCAATGACCATGCAGTGTAAATTTGATTTGCAGACAGCAATTTAGTATTGTGCTGGTAGGTTGATGGTGAGAAGGCTTAATCACATCTTATACGCATATGTTGGAATGGAGATCTAATTTACTGAATTCACGGGTATTCTTTTGGTACCCTTGACCTATTGTGCCTAGATTACTCATTGAACTAGGAACACTACTCGGTCTCCAGACCTTGAGATAAGGATTAGTTGAGTTAGGTTTTTGTGTACCAGCTAGAGTATAGAACAATTATTTGTTCTTATCCTGTTAGTAAAATTTTACCATTTTATAATATTTGTGGTGCTGTGGAGGCTTGACTTGGTGAATGCCAATTGCTTATGATGGATTAGGCCTCCCTTTTGTTTTTTGGTCGCTAAGAGACAAACGAAGTTTATTAAAATAAGCTTGAAGGGATTTGAAGTTCATGAAGACGAGGAGGAGGAATCTCAAAGAGCAGAAAGAAACCACATAACTCAATGCAATAATATCTAGGTGTGTAGCATATTTATTGTATGTGTGGTGCCTGTCAATGCAGGAAAATAAATTTTCTTATTATTTTAAAATTGGTTAACAATAGAATGGTTATTAGCATCAGCAAAATGTAAAGCTCTTTCCTCTGTTTCTTTTTTAAAGTGGTGGGGAGGTGGGGTGGGGTTGTGGTGGGTGGAAGAGGAGGGTAGGGCAGGCTAAATACTTCACTTGGGTTCATAAGTTTATTTTAAAGTTAATGAAAGGTGGGGAAAAACAACTCTGTTGGAGGGAAAGCTATTTTTCTTATTGTTATTATCCTTTGTTATCTGCTATACCTGCTTTTTACATGTTTATAATGTTTATATGGCATTGACTTCTTGGCTGACGCCTTATAATTTAGTATTGAGCAACTGTCTTGCTCCTCCTGATATAACTATTGTTCTTGTAGCTCTTTGATTACCAATATAATATGGGCCTTCTCCTTATTGAGAAGAGAGAGTGGACTTCAAAGTTGGAAGAGTTAAGGCAAGCAGTAGAAGAAACTCAGGAGATTCTGAAGCGTGAACAGTCAGCTCATTTGATTGCGTTATCTGAGGTTGAGAAGCGTGAGGAAAATTTAAGGAGAGCCTTGAGCATGGAGCAACAGTGTGTAGTTGATGTATGTTTTCTATTTTTGCCTTTATTTTTTGCCAATAATCATGGTTGTTTATAATGTTTGTTTGCTTATGCTTCTTGCTTTTAGATTATTTTGCTGTATTTATTCGAATGGTTTTCTTTGTGGTTAGCTTCTAAGATTCAGTTAAACTCTTGTTCGTGTTTTCTATTGTGTTGTTCTTACAATAATTGGCATGATACCAAAACTCATTCTGGGTCCCATAATATATAGCTAATTTGTGAGCATTTTAAGGGCTCAAAAAACAGAATACTTATTTTGTTGCCCTCAGCAAGAGTGTGCACATCTGTACACCATATTTCAATTCACTTGTTATTTCATGCAAAGATCCATGATTAACTACCAAGAAAAGAGTGTTGGCCTACAAAAGGTTTGTTTGTACACTCAGTTTGATGCTAACATAATACATATCAGTGAAGTTACATAATATATATCAAATAATTAGTTCAGAATATTCAAAATTAAGGTCATGAGGGTTGCATAATGGTTTATGATATTGTAAATGTTAATACTTGTATGATTGTTAGATGCGTGATCATATAAAATGATTAAAATGATGGCACTATTTATTTCTCCTTTATCATTCCCAGGATAGAACAATTTTGTACAAGCCTACAAGAGCCTACAGAAACAAGGCACTAAAAGATGGAAAGAGATTTTAATTCAATTACCATATGTATCAGTTGCTACCATATGTATCAGTTGCTAATATTTGATCGGAGACTTCTGCGTGTGACTGTTTTCTGAACTCGTTTAGATATTTTAACAGTTGACCTTGCTCCATTTAGCTGATTGGGAAATTTGTTCAGTGGGGAGATTTTCTTTGTTAATATTGCTGCTTATATGATTAGCATTTTCATGGTTTTGTGACTGCAGCTTGAAAAGGCTTTGCGTGATATGGAAGAGGAGCGTGCCCAATTCAAGCTTTCTTCTGAGAAAAAAATGATTGATGCAAATACTTTGGTTTTTGGAATTGAGGAGAAATCTTTGGAGGTGGAAGAGAAGTTGCATTCCGCTGAAGCCAAACTTGCAGAGGTGAATAGAAAGAGCTCAGAGTTAGAGATGAAATTGCAGGAATTGGAGTCTCGTGAAAGTGTGCTTAAGAGGGAACGTCTTTCCTTAGTTACAGAGTATGCCTGTGCATGGTGCTTTTAATATTTTTACGATAATGATTTCCCTTAAGAATATTTTTTAGCATGCTAGTTATTTAAGATGGATTCGATACTAATTTTATATTTTGTTTTCTCTTAGACGAGAAGCACATGAGGCAGCTTTCTATAAACAGAGAGAAGACTTAAGGGAGTGGGAGAGGAAAATACAGAAAGGGGATGAACTGCTGTCTGAGGGGAGGATAACTCTTAATCATAGAGAGGAAAAAGTAAAGGAAAATGACATGATTCTTAAGCAAAAAGAGATGGACCTTGCAGATTTGGAGAAGAAAATTGCTTTGTCCAGCTCAAATTTGAAAGATAGGGAAGAGGATATAGATGGTCGACTGGCAGCATTAGTTGTAAAAGAAAGAGTGGGCTGACCGTATCTGATCTGTTTGATGTGTTTTATTGTGCAAATATTTTCCATTTTTTTCATGTAATATTGTTTTATAAATTTTGTTTCAGGAAACTGATTCTCTAAGAAGCATCTTAGAAGTGAAAGAGAAGGAGCTACTGAAATTGGAAGAAAAACTTAGTGCAAGGGAAAGAGTGAGTCCCAGTGCTTGATATATTTTTTGGCTATTACTTAATGTTATTCTGTGGCACATAATAGATGGCTTAATTTCTGTCTGCAATTTGATCCATTATACTGATGACACTTTTCAACTATAATTTCCTATACTAAAAAAGCGTACATTTTATCAATGTAGTTTGCAGTTTTTTCAACATCATTGGTTTTCTGCTTATTGGTAATGAAAACATTGTGTATCAGATGCAGAACATGTGAGTTGGAGTTTATTTGTACTCCTGATACATGAAGAGCTAGTTGGTCTTCTTCTGTTATTAACCTTAATTAGCTTATGATTTAGTATGGTGAGCTAGTATGCTTATCGAATGGATTTAAGGTTGACATTATTTTTTCTACTTTTTGTTTGTATATAAATTCACTTCTGAGAGCCTTCTATTGTTTGTTTGTTTGAAGCTCCTCTGAAATTAAATTTGTTTTACAGTGTTTCAATTTATGCATATTATAAACAGTGCATTGCTGCCTGAATTCATATGATCATATACATTTGAAATTTAAGGCCTAAGAAAAATTTTCGTTCACATAAATGTGCTAGTTATGAATTTCCTTGCTCCCTTTTCTTCTCCATTCATCTTTTTCCATTCCGTTCTCTTTTGTTCCTGTATTGTAACTCAGTATTTAGTTCACTGTCTGCCTACTGTGAACTAGTTGACATAAATAGCAATGGTGAGCCCTGCAAAACTTAATTTTAACATGGTGTAGTTCTTAATCTGATACTTTTTCATGCATGGAAACTCTTGCCAAATTTATGTCAATTGAATAAGAAAATTTATGTAGAGGAATTATAACTTTCTGTTGATGGACTGATAGACTCACAACGATGTTATTTGGTATGTAGAGTGATTAGGATGTGTTTTCAGTCCTAAGTGGTCTAAGGACATTTTATGTTCATAGGAACGCAGGCTGCATCTATGCTGCTAAGTTATAGTGCTTATAGCGAGTTAATTTAACCTTTTTTCATGTTAATCTTGCAATGTTTCCTGGTAGTATATGAAGTGGTGGGGTGATTGTTTCTGACCATTGAGTTTTGCATGGGTATGATAGTAACAATAAATTACTGTATGTTTTCATGTGCGTGTCAGAACTTGTGTTTGTGCTTACCCAAATTTTTGCATCTGTTTCTGTTCGTTTATTAATTAAGTATGGTCCTGGTTAGGCTAGTTTTATCAGTTGGCATATGCAGCATAAATGATGGTATTTGTTTTTGTTATTTTTAAGAAGAATTGCTTGTGCTTATATATTTAGTTGTTTGTTATGTGTGTAAAGATTTGGTTTATGTAATTAAGTTGCATTAAAAACCTTTGTATTTCTGGCCTTTTTCAGGTGGAGATTCAGAAGCTCCTTGATGATCAAAGGGCTATTCTGGGTGCTAAACAGAAAGAGTTTGAGTTAGAACTGGAAGAGAAGAGGAAATCTCTTGATGGGGAAATGCAAAGTAAAGTCAGTGCACTGGAGAAGCAGGAATTTGAAATTAACCACAGGGAAGAGAAGTTAGGAAAACGAGAGCAAGCATTGGATAAGAAGTCAGAAAGAGTGAAGGAGAAAGAAAAGGATCTTGAAGCGAGGTTGAAATCTGTAAAAGAGAGAGAAAAGTTTTTGAAAGCTGAGGAGAAAAAATTGGACTTGGAAAAGCAACAATTGATTGCTGAGAAAGAGACCGTGCATATTCTCAAAAGTGAGATTGATAAGCTAGAGGCTGAAACTGCTCAACAGGGGTCGCAGATTCAAGAGGAGTGTCAGAAGCTTAAGATAATTGAAGAAGAGAGGTCGGAACACCTCCGTTTGCAGTCAGCGTTAAAACAACAGATAGAAAAGTACAGATATGAGCAGGAGTTACTTCTGCAGCAACATGAAGAGTTGAAACAAGAGAGAGAGAAGTTTGAGATAGAATGGGAAGTGCTGGATCAGAAAAGAGATGAAATTAATAAAGAACAAAAGAAAATTGCTGAAGAAAAAGAGAAGTTTGAAAAACTGTGGCATTCAGAAGAAGAAAGGTTAAAGAAAGAGGAATGTGCCATGCGAGATTTTGTTCAGGGAGAGTTGGAAGTTATCAGACTGGAGAAAGAATCATTTGAAGCCACAATGAGGCATGAGCAGGTAGTTTTATCTGAAAAGGCTGACGATGATCACAAGAAGATGCTTGAAGATTTTGAAATGCAGAGGATGAATCATGAGACAGACTTACTGAATAGGCGGGATAAAATGGAGGAAGAACTGCAAGAAAGAAATGTGGCATTTCAGGAGAACAGAGAGAGAGTACTTAATGATCTTAATCACATGAAGGATGTTGCTGAGAGAGAAATGCAAGAAATTAGGTCTGAAAGGGATGAACTTGCAAAGGAGAAGCAGGAAGTTAAAATTAACAAAGAGAAGCTGCAAGAACAGCAACTTGGAATTCGCAAGGATATTGATGAGCTTGATATTCTTTGCAGGAGGCTTGATGGTGATCGAGAACAATTTAAACGTGAAAGAGGATGCTTCCTTGAGTTTGTTGATAAGCACACAAGTTGCAGGAACTGTGGAGAAAAGACAAGGGAATTTGTGCTTTCAAACCTGCAACTACCTGATGCCGAAGCTGGGAATGCTCTTTCTCTACCAAGGGTGGCTGACAGGTCCTTGGGGAACCTTCAAGGTGATGTTGGTTCTCCTTATGATTCAAATACCAAGAAATCTCATGGTGCAGATTCTGGAGGTCGCATGTCCTGGCTACGTAAATGCACTTCAAAGATTTTTAGCATATCTCCGACTAAAAGGAAGGAACATATTTTTGATTCAGTCTTGGGAGAGGAATTATCACTATCCGCTATGCCAACTAATATGCAAGAAAAGGTTGTCAGGCCTGATGTACTTGTCAGTGAAGAAGCAATAGGATGCAACATTCCTGAAGATGAACTTCAATCATCTTTCAGGATGGTGAATGATTCCACAATCAGAGAGGTGGATGATCAATATGCTCCATCTTTAGATGACCATAGCTTCATGGATAGTAAATTGCAAGAAGTTGCTGAAGATTCCCAGCAGTCTGAACTGAGGAGTGGGCGCCGGAAACCTGGTAGGAAGCGCAAGTCTGGATTGAATAGGACACGCTCAGTGAAGGCTGTGGTTAAGGATGCAAAGTTATTCCTTGGGAAAAGTCCAGAGGGTGCAGAACTGAGTGTTAGTTTACAGCCACACGAGGACAGTCGAGGCATTTCTGGTTGTACACAGGAAGTGGCCAGTAAAACTGCAAAGAAGCGGCGACGTACAGACACGTCCAAAATTACAGAGAGCGAGCAAGACGGTGGTGATAGCGAGGGACATTCCGACAGTGTCACAGCAGGTGGTGGGCGCAGGAAGAGGCGTCAGACTGTTGTTTCAGCTGTACAGCCTCCAGGGGAGAAGCGATACAATCTCAGGCGACACAAGGCGTAAGTCCTTAATGTTCTTCTTCTTCTTTTTTCTCTCGAGTAGGTTGTGTGATGACAAGCAATGGAATAGTTACACTCTTAGGATGATGCTTCTTTCAATAAGGGTGCACTGAGTTCATGAATTTGTTTGGTGAAACTATTTAAAGGCTACAAAATTTTGAGGGATTATTTTTCGTACCTTTCTGTCTCCGAAAATTTGCTGTTGAGCTTGTCGTTTGAGTAGGCGGTTGGTTTGTGTGGATACTAATTATATGTTGCCCTGTTTGCATATCAAATGTTTTTTTGCTGCAAATTGTCCCAGACTTGCCAAGATCTGAAAACAATGAAGATTTTAACAAGGTAGAATGGAATGAGGATTAAGTTCCGAAAGAAATTGATGATACAAGTGGAATTAAATTCAAAGAGGTGGAAAATATATCATCACAGAAAATTATATTATAATCTAGCCAATTTCTGATTTTAGTCACTACTAACATGGTCCTGCAAAGATTTTTTATGAACGTAGCTAATAAGTAATGTTAAGCAAGAACTGACATCTTTTAATCTGACACTTTATTCAACCCTAATCAGTGGCAACGCGGTCTTGGCATTAGAAGCCTCATCTAATCTGAACAAGATTGAGAAGACAGCTGAAGGTACCAGTGTAGTAGTGGAAGCGGTACCTAATTCAAAAACTGCTTCTAGCTTGCTGCCTGCAGTTCCCAGTGAGAATGGCAAATCTACCCACTTGCTGCAAGCTACTTCAATAAAAAATGTGGAGCTCTCAGAGGACAGGGTTGTTAGGGTAAACTACTTTTCTTCTGTAAGTTTTGGCTAGTTGGTGATTTTAAGCTGATGTTCCTGTGCCATTCTTTGTTGTGTCTGGTTTTTTATTTGTTGTTATGTCATGCAGTTCAAATCAACTACGGACATTGTTGATGAGGATGCTGATGGCCCTAAATCAGTTGAAAATATGGTGTTGCCTGAGGAAGTTAACGGTACATCAGAGAATTTAGATGAGGATGAGAATGGGAGCACAGTCCTTGAGGATGAGGATGATGATGATTCAGATAACCCTGGTGAAGCATCAATAGGGAAGAAGCTCTGGAAGTTTTTTACATCATGAAGGGTTCCCCTACTATAATTTATTTATTTATTTATCTCTTTTTAAAGTTCTTTAATTCCAGTATTGGAACTTGCTCTCTTACGCTCACTAGGTATTATTACAGAAATTAGTATAACTGAAAAATTTTAGCTTCAGTGGTAAACTTCGCATTTTAACTCTTTCTTTTTTGAAAAAAGAAGCGAGGAAAAAGGCTGACTGCTTTTGCTTAAAAGTTGGAGGCTGGTTTGTTGATGGATGCAGCAGCACACGACACTCTAGTTGATTTAATGCACTTGTAATTTCATGGTGCAATTTGTCACCTGATTATGAAATCATTGCCATTAGCCCTACTGTCTGGATCATCTTTTAACAAGCACTGGTGGCTGACGACAGTTTATCAAAGAAACGTAACAGCATAGATATATGAGAGTGACTGTTAAATTTTGTTCAAGTGGTTTGTGAAAGTAATGAACAGGCTGATAAATGAATATTACTTGTCCCAAAGTTATTCATGCAATTGAATTTGAGAGATTATTTGGCCAACAAATGACTGGACCATTGCATTTGCATGGCTGCAAAGTATGTACACAAGTTAAAAGTAGTGAAAGAAAATACGGATTGTAGAGGGACTCTGATAAAGATATTTAATGAGTGTGATCCTTCTGAAGATTTAGCTTCAGTATTCTTTTTTTTGTCTTTTGCCTCCTCTCCTCATTAATTATTTCTTGGAAAAAGTTGGAAGGCAGGGTGGAGAGAGAGAATTGAGAATGAATTTTTAGTCCTTGTAAGTTAGTAGGGCCATAGTATACAGCATGGATGCCCTACTCAATTGATTGGATTCGATGATGCAATTATCGAAGTATTGACTGTTGTATTCATTGTTATGAAATCAGAGCACCTTTGGCCTGCACCTTACCCAAATCAAATGCTTTGTTCAGTCTGCATCATTATCGTATCGTATCTCTTTCCCTTTGATTTCTTTGCTACGGATTGACATGCATTTTTATTTGTTAATGAATTGAAATGGTGTCATGCTAACTTCTTTAAAGAGACTAGCCGACTATGAACTGTCTACTAGGAAAATAAACTTAAAATTGATAGTAATTCTTTTTCATGAAATTGGTGATGGTTTTGCCGAATGATGTGATGCATGCAATTGAATTCTAACCCCAGGCATATTTTTATACAGAGAAGATATTGATTTTCTCACATGCTTGTCAAACATTAAAGTTCACCTTACACGTTGCTCCTCTCCTCTCCGACTGGGGAGGCCAGCAACAAGTACACAGCAGAAAGACCAAATTAACAGAAGAAAAAGAAGTTAATGTGAGGAGTGATAAGCTGAAAGAGCTAATAGCTAGCGGCTAAATCGATTCATCTCGGGATCATATATCAAGTGCAAAGTCTGAGCCCCATTTCTTTTTCAAATCTCAATGTGTGTATAAATTGGGGCCACCGCCAGAATTCCAAAGACAGAAAATGACATATCAGCTTGAATAGGCCATTAGGCTAGGCCTGCCTGACAAACTTACTAAGATTCTTGGGCTATCATGCTTCAGATGGGTCCAGCCCGGGCCTTCTTGGTCAGCTTGAAAAGTCATCGTAACCCAAGTCAAGATTGTAGTGGTGGTTGGTACTCACCCTTGCAAACAATAAATAGTTAAGGGCAGGTAGAGTTGTCCATTTTCAAATGCACAGAGAAATTTGAATTGTGGGACACCTAAAGTAGTTTAGAGATTAGTCCTAATAAACCCTGATTGAAAAATGTTACTGCTAAAATGAAAAGAAAGAAAGATTGTAATATATTTTGGTTACAAAATTCTAAAGTCTGAACAGAGCCATTGCCATAAAATTTATTAAATACACTATAATTTCCTTAGGCATATAAGTAGCTCATCTGAAGGGCCTCCTAAAGTTGGTTACATGTACAAACCAATATATTTTTTTCAGCTTTAGGCATACAACTCATTGCATTTTTACTTTTCTCTCTTTGCAATTAAAACGATAACAAAAATATTGAAAATAAAATTTTAAAGTTGCTACGATATCATATGCATTTTGTTTTACAATTTTTTATAAGATTGTTATAAGAATTCAGTCTATATTCAAATTGAGTTATAATTTTGATTATAATTAAATAAAATAAAACTATTAAATGTAAAACATAAATAAGATAATAAATTTTAAAATTAACTTTTATTGTATTTTAAGTAAAAATATTACATTATTAAATATGGTCTTAATCTAAAGTTAACGTAAAATATCTTTTAAACATAACACACGATGAGAATATTAAAATAGATAATTTGGTAAACAAAATTTTCAAAAATTTATGTCATGATATCAAATATATTTGTGATCATTTTACCATTCTCATTTATTTACAGTATTATTCCTTTCAAATAACACATGGATAACAAAAAGCACTTGGATATGACAGAACTCCATTAGGCTTGTTTCATACTCTAGGTAAACAAGCAAAGCGAGATAACAATGGAGTAAATTGAATTTAGACACTACCAATAGCGATTAATCCCTGGCCAAACGCAAGCACCAATACACACACTGTTGCAAGCAAAGCATAACAGTAGCTCAACGTTACATACATTTTGACAATGTCAATCTTGTCCTATGCTTCTCTGCAACTGTTAAGAGCCAAAACCAAAATCAAATACCCAAAAAGAAAGAAACAGAACAGCAGGCAGCAGTGCCAGATACTAAAAACCCAACTTTGTCTTGCATGCATTTACAATTTTACATTACACCATACGCATTTCTCTTCTTTCTTTGCATGGACAAAGATAACAGCGGTCCCCCCAACCCTAAACCTAACCCTAACCATAACTAATTTCCATATTCTTAGACCTTAACAAACTCACCCAACAGCGACTCCTTTTCACCAATCTCTGATATACCCATTAACGAAAATATAGCAATAATTAATGACAAATAATGCAAAAGAACAGTCATCCAATCAAAATTCTGATTTAAGAGAGTCACAATTCACAAGGGTGAGATGAAAAGCTAAGACATAATAGAGAGAGAGAGAGAGAGAGAGAGAGAGAGAGAGAGAGAGAGAGTCTCGTACAAAAGGGTCACTTCTAGTCCTAGCTTTCCTTTCGCTTTCATTTCTCTTAACGCCGTCCTTTCAGTTTACCACTTGATCTGATCTTATTATTATTGTGATTACTATTATTACTTGATCAGCTTTGAGAACTGTGCATAGATCTTGTGTACAAGTTCTCTATCTGCTGTAGATACTTGGCTTACCTTGGCCCTTCTATAAACACGAGGAAAAACAGAGCCCACGTTTCTTGCCTTTCCTGTGCCTTCTCTTCACATTCATTTCCCTTTCTCTGTTCACTATTTTCTTCTTCATCAAACTATCTCATAGTTGTCTGAAACAGACATTGCAGTGGTTTTCAAGGGGTCCGACTTTGACAGATATTGCTCAAGCTGTTGATGGTTTTAAGTCCTTGTTTCATCTGTTTCCGTTTGTTCATTTTCTTACTTTGATATAAAAACTATCAAACATTAGAAAAAGAAGGATGCATACACATTATATTACATAGCTATTCATTTTCACTTGTCGAAAGCAGAAATAACCCGTCTTGTTCAATTACCAGAACGACGACGCCGGTTCAGTGAAGCTTCTTCACTCTGGTTTCCTCTATTCTTACTCTTCTGCTTCTACTTAATTTTCTTCTTTAGTTTCTTATTCCTTCTTGAGCTTTAAGAAAGGCAGACTTTTCTTATTTACCCATGAAGCGCTGCATGAACGTGGATCAGTTCATCTTTACTCTCGTTTTAGGCCTTTGTTTGGGTGCATGGTGCAATGGAGAAGGAGATATCGATGCAGCTCCAATGGAGAAAGCAGAGCAAGAAGCACTTTACACAGCCTTGGAAGGCTTTGTGGGTAATTGGTGGAATGGCTCAGATCTCTATCCGGATCCCTGCGGATGGACTCCAATAGAGGTACTGCTTTTTACCTCTTTATATCTGCTGTTTCATCCCTCATCTCCCAATGGCCCCTGCAGTTTTTGCTCCGTTTTGCTTGTTCTAATTACTAAAGATTGGCCAGTTGATTTTTATTGGAACAGTATACTTTTTGACATTTATGTTATCTTTCCAAAGATTTTATGAAAAACAGAGGGATGTTTTAGAAATAATTACACACCTTTAATACTAGTGATACTGTATCATTCTCGCTAAATATAAAATTGATTTTAAGGAATACTATCGAAAATTCGACATATATTTTAACTGTCATTCTGAAACAAGAGAAAGATACTTTGAATTTTTTGTCACAATTTGATGAATGGCCGGTTTTCAACTGAGTGGTGGAAACTGTGGAATTTTCGGTGATCAACATTGGGAAACTGATATTTGTAAGAAGTGATGCATGTTCTCCACAATTAGGAGATGGCAGATTTGAGTCTTGATTGCACTTTTAAGCTAAAATCCTTTTTAAACTTTCTAATGACATTTCTTACTTAAGATGACATATTCTAAGGTTCTAAGTAACTCCCTTCTTTTGGACAGCATTTCCATCAATTTCTAACTGTCAAACGAAAGATCACTCTTAGTTTTATTCACTTTGATTTTTGAGATCACCAAATGCAAATACAAATTATTCTTACCTTGTGAATTTCGATACTAACTTAATATAACTGTGCCTAATTCTGATGTAACGCCACAATTTTAAATTTCTTGCTTTGATTTTCTTCTACAAGCAGGGTGTAACTTGTGATATCTACGATGGCCTTTGGTATGTCACTGCCTTGAGCATTGGACCTGTTCACGATAACTCTCTCGGTTGTGTCACTAATGTGGAATTCAGGCAACAATTATTTAAGCTTAAGCACCTAAAATCACTCTCCTTCTTCAACTGCTTCCCGTCCTCGCGGCAGCATCCCATCACCATCCCCGACAATGGCTGGGAAAATCTTGCCGGCAGCCTTGAATCGTTAGAGTTTCGATCAAACCCTGGTCTTATTGGACAAATTCCGACTGGCTTTGGTGGCCTGATGAAGCTACAATCCTTAGTGCTACTGGAGACTGGATTGTCTGGAGAGTTACCTACAAATATTGGTAACTTAACCAAATTGAAAAAACTGGTCTTATCTGGAAATTGGTTGAATGGTCGTGTTCCAGATAGTTTTGGTGGGTTAAGTGAACTACTAATTTTGGATTTAAGTAGGAATTCATTTTCTGGGCCTTTGCCATGTACTTTTGGAGGTCTGGCTTCACTTTTGAAGCTTGATTTAAGTAATAATCAATTGGAAGGAAATATACCAAAAGAGATCGGTCATCTAAAGAATATGACCCTCTTGGATCTTAGAAACAACAAGTTATCAGGTGGATTGACTCAGACACTTCAAGAAATGTATTTGTTAGAAGAGATGATCTTGTCAAACAACCTAATAGGTGGGGATCTTAAGAGCTTGGAGTGGAAAAATCTACAAAACTTGGTTATTTTGGACCTCTCTAGCGCGGGCTTAATTGGTGAGATTCCTGAGTCCTTGGCTGAGTTGAAGAGGCTGAGATTTGTGGGCCTTAGTAACAACAAGCTCAATGGCAATCTCTCTCCTAAGGTAGCAACAATGCCTTGTGTTAGTGCACTGTACATAAATGGAAACAATCTGTCTGGAGAGCTTCAGTTCACTGAATGGTTTTATAAGAAAATGGGAAGGCGTTTTGGAGCGTGGAACAATCCGAATCTTTGTTACCCATTGGGTTTAATTTCAATAAGTCATATTCCATATGGGGTAAAACCATGCCAACAAGAAGTCACACTGCTTGAACCTAATTCAAAAGCCTTGTTGTTGGTTGGTGGGGATTTGAACCAACATTCCCATTTCATGGCCTCTTTTGGATTCTCAAACTATGGTGTTGATGGGTTTTGGTGGGTTTTACTGTTGCACTCATTGACGATGGTTCTCTTCTTGAATTGTTTCATTTAGGCCCTACTCTAGAGCTGAGATGCTAGCTCTAGAAATTAACATGCTGAGATGTAGCAGTTGTGGTTCGTTGTTTTTTCTTTTTCTTTTTGGTCTTCTTTCTTAACTGTGTCACTTAACATGAAGCTGATAGCTTTCTATCTGCAGTTCTAATCTCTCATAATAATATTCGTTTGCTGAATGAGTTTTCAATTCTTTGGCCAATAATGTGACAGTATAGTTACTGCTTATATCTCCATAACTGTAAGCAGCTTAATTTAGACCACAGCAAAAGGTTCCAACGAAATGATTTTGCCGTTGTAGATGAAATTTCTATATTGCTTCTGGTTGCATCTTATTAAAGCTCTTGGTACAATGTACCTTTCCCTTGTATTGAAGTCTCAAACTTTTTCCTCGGAAAGTTTTCTTTTGGTTTGTATCGTTTGTCACCAATCTTCATCCAACTTCAAAAGCAGGGAATTTTGACAAGTGGGGAAGGATCGACTTAAATAGGGATCCGAGTCTTAGTTTTTTCTTTATTATTCTTGGAATTTCAAGGCAAAAGCAGGCAGTTGTGAACTCTAATTTAATACATCGAAAGTGACATGTAGGTCTTAGCCAGAGCTGAGCCAGCTGCCCGCATGGTCTGTACTTTGTAGCTTGATGTACAAGTGGAACAGCTCTCTCTCAGGACCCTTATGTTTAAAGAAGACGACGATGTTGATGAAGTCGCTCAGTCGATTAAAGAAGACAAAGACAAATGTTAAAGTCTGTCAGCTGATGATCCGATATGGGCCTCAGTCCCTCACTTCGTTCTAGGTTGGTTTCTTCTTTATAATGTTCCTTGGGTGTATTAAAAGGAGCTCTGATGACTGCAATAAAATTCAATGCTCCTCACTTCTTTTGCTTTTCATCAATAGTTTGGGATCCGTAATCATATTCATCTGTTATTTTCTTCATCTTCACATTGGTTTGTTTGAATCATTGGATTTGATTTTCAAATATCATTCTTTCGCTTTACCCGTAGCCCCTTCTCTTAGGACTATTTTGGGGAAATATCAAAAACCCGAGTGTTGGGGAAAATTTTTGAACTAATTTTATTTTAAAAATTATTTATGTAAATAATTAATTTTAAAATTTTTTATGAAAATAATTAATTTTATTTTTTTGAACTAATTGATATTTAATAATACTTACACACAACAATGGCGTAAGTGGCAAAGACCACCTATCAGTAAGAATGGCAAAAAATACTTTAATGCTATTGCACTGTAAGTGACAAATATACTTGTGTGATATGATATTTTTTAAATTAAAAATACAAAATATTAAAAAAATTATATCTAAATTTTTAATTTTAAAATTTTTAAATTAAAAATTTAATTTTTAATTTTTTAATTAAATATAATCGATTATATTAAAAAAAATAATAATTTATAATAATTTTATTTAAAACTAATTGTGCACTACAATAGTACAAGTGGCAAAGACATTTAGACATTACAACTACAATATATTTTTTTAAAATAAATTTTCAAATACTTCTCATCAAGTTTAATAAAATCATACATAAATATAAATTTTTATAAAATTAACAAAAAGTATCTCTCAACAATAACATAATTATATTTGACTATTAATTATCATTGAAATAATAAAATAACTCAAATAACTTCATGGTTATAATTTTATATGTTAATAATATTTTTCACGTGTTTTTTTAATATTTAAAAAATTTATAAAAAATATTTATAAAAGTTTTCTTTTATATTTTAATATT